>ML857308.1:27172-43324 GCA_009831015.1 Picea engelmannii
AACTACCTTGTTGAAATTAGATTTTTCCTTAAATATGGAACATGTCTTACCTCTTTCAACAACCATTGGTTTCCATTGCGTTGCTTTATTTTTGCCTTTCCCATTCCAACAATTTTTCATGGTGCATCATCACCCAAATGAACCTGTCCAAAATCACCTTGAAAATAATCTAGAAAATGTTTCCTATGGGGTGTGGCATGAAATGAAGCCCCTGAATCTACTACCGAAGACTCAGAAATATTATCTACAAAAAGAATCAAAGCATCTTGTAACACATCACCTGTTACATCAGCTTCCTGATTTCTCTCATGATGTCCATCTCTTTGCTTCTTTGGAGCTATGCAATCTTTCTTCAGATGTCCTTTCTTCCCACAATTCCAACACTCTATCTTTCCAAGTCTGGATTTGGATCTGCCCTTCCTAGAATTCCCAGGATTCCCGAAACCCTTTCCTCTATCCTTTTGTCTTCCCCTGTTCTCCATGTTCAACGCATTTCTTGATGTCTCACCTGTGATTTTTTGTCCCGTTTCCTCACTAATAATAACACCAAAAACATCATCAAATTTTAAAGTATTTGAACCAGAGACAGATTTACTTACATCCATGACCAAGACATTCCAACTTTTTGGCAATGAACACAATATTAGAAGAGCCTTGACCTCATCATCAAAGTCAACTTTTACAAAACTTAGTTGATTAGAAACCATATTAAAATCATTTAAATGGTCTACAAAAGACCCACCTTACGACATATCCATATTAAATAATCTCTTCATTAGAAATACCTTATTGGACGCTGAGGGTTTTTAATACAATTTGGCCAATGCGTCCATCAAACCCTTCGTTGTTTTTCTTTGGAAATATTGAAAGCCACCGACGTTGTCAGGCTCAGGCGTATCATCCCTAGAGCCTTTCTGTCAAGAATCTCCCATTCTTCATCCTTTGTAGCCGTCGTCTTCTTTGCTATTCCGCCCAATGGTAGGAATAGATCCTTCTGATATAAATAGTCCTCCATCTCCATCTTCCATAACTGGTAGTTTTGGCCGTTAAATTTCTCAACCCTAAACTTTCCATCTTCCGACATTTCTCCCACTCGAACCATGAACCCTCTTTTCCTACGAGTTACATTTTTCTCTAATACCAGTTGTTAGGAAAATAGGACCATGGAGAAATAAAATAAATCAAATGCGGAAACAAAACATAGGAGATACACAATACAATAGAGACACAGATTTACGTGGTTCACCTAGTGTGGGCTATGTCCACTAGAGAAATTATCAGGTCCTTCCTTTACTATTATCTAGTATATGAAGGGATACAACCTACAACAAACCCGCTATAACTTCCTTTTTTTTTCTCTCACAGTCTCCTATCTTATAATACAATATTCGCCATCAACCATAGCTACAATACATTTCCCTCATAAAAGAGGTTTGCCTTCTAGGGAAAAAATCCCTAACATAATCTTTATCGTTAGATCTGTGACCTTATAATGAATGGTCTAGATTTACAATGAAATTACAATATACATTTACAAGGCAATTTTTCCTTCCGGGGCTTCGCCCCCAAACCCCTGCTAGGGGCTCGCTTTCCCCTAGACCCCCCAGCTGGGGGGATAGCCCCTCTGACCCCGCAGAGGGGCTACCCCCCCCTCTGCACTCCCCCGTGTGGAAGAGTGTACATACTTCTGGGCTGTAAATACTTCATGGGCTATAAACACGATTGAAAGTAAAATACCTATGAATCATGAAGATAATCAGGCTCCACAACCAACACAAGAAACATGATTCTATCATAGTAGTGGTGGATAAGCTTACTAAAGCTGCCCATTTTGTTCCATTTAATCTCACTCACAAGGCAAAAAACATTGTTGATGTTTATACGAAAGAAATTGCTAGATTACATGGCATACCCAAGACAATTGTGTCTGACAGAGATCCAAAATTGACCTCAAAATTTTGGAAGGGATTATTTAATGGATTTGGAACAAATTTGAATTTTATCATAGCTTATCATCCAGAATCGGATGGAAAAACAAAGAGGGTGAATCAAGTGATTGAATATATGTTAAGGATGTATGTGATGGATAAACCATCAAAATGGGAAGACTACCTACACTTGGTAGAGTTTGCTTATAACAATGGGTACCAAGCATCTCTAAATATGAGCCCCTTTGAGACACTTTATGGCAGAAAGTGAAACACACGAGTAAGTTGGGATAACCCAGCAGACAGAGCAGTGGTTGGGCCATATTTTCTCAGGGAAATGGAGGAGAAAATGATAAAAATAAAACAAAATTTAAAGGTTGCCCAAGACAGGAAGAAAATTTATGTCTATAATGGAAGAACTCACAGGGAATTTAAAGTGGGTGATCATGTATTCTTGAAAGTGAAATCCAACAGAAGTTCCCTTAAGTTGGGAAATTGTTCAAAGTTGGAAGCTTTCTATTGTGGGTTGTTTGAAATCCTAGAGAGGATTTGTCCAGTAGCTTATATGATTTCATTGCATGCATCTATGTATGTTCATAATGTATTCCATGTATCTTTGCTCAAGAAATATATGCCTGATGATAATCATGTTATTGATTGGAATGTGATCCAGGTGGAGCAATAAGGATCTTTCCAAGTGCATCTGATGTGTATTATGGATCGGAAAATCAAACAGCTCCAAAATTGAGACATAAGGCTTGTAAAGGTCCAATGGACCTGGTATGGTCCTAAGGATGCTACTTGGGAGAATGATGATGCAATGCGGGCATAATACCCACATTGTTTTGAGGATTTTTGAAATTTTGTTGTATATGGGTACATGATGCACTGAGGACAATGAATAAATAAGGGGAGGGGATTGCAATATCCCTAGGCCGAACCCAATTGTAATTTGAATGAAAATGTACTTAACGTAGTGAGTTGTTTGATATAATTTTTTGTATGCACATTTCATGGCATAGTGTGCACATGTACTACATAGTAAAATGAGGAAGTTTGCACATTCCAGGATACCGTGCACAACAACATAAGTGTGTGGGATTTTGAGGCCAGGTAGCCTTTTGTGTATATGCTACATTTTATAAGCTAGTGTGCTAGTTATTATAAGCTAGTATGCTTATGTTTTGATTAGGCCGGAGAGCCTAGATGTTAAAGTCCAATGCGCCTATTTTTTTATATGTCCCATACTTAATATAAAATACATTGTTGCGCATAGATCGACCACGATAAAATATATTGGGGGACTAAACTCCACTATTTAGGGAAAGGGAGGGGGCCTAAAATTTAAGGAAAAGAGCTAAGCTAGGGAGCTTAAGCCAAAAAGGAATATTATATTGATATTTCTTAAATCATAAAGTATGGATAATTATATTATCCTAAGTTCTAAAGTTGGGGACAAGTGGGACAAAGTAACTACCAACATGACAAGTGTCAAGTTGGGGACATGCATACATATTGTTGGGACTTAGTTCATTTTCCCATCTTTTCCATCATTCTCCCCATCATTACTTCCATCATTCAGTCATCCATTCAATCATCCATGAGCATGCACACACCCATTGTGATATCCTTTGTATCTTCATGACTATACCTAAACTTGTATCCATATCCATTTTGTGTTGGTGTAGCTTGTCAGCTTGAGAGATGGAATGAAGAAGCGGGTTGTCAGGCCTGTGGGATATTGAAGAGGTGGGTTGTCAGGCCCGTGAGAAATTATCTGGGTGAGAGAATTGTTGGGAATTGATTTCCTAAAGGTGCTAAACTGCAACTACAGTTCTCTGATACTTCCTGTCTGGCCTCTTGCTGAAGCCTGGAAAGGAAGTGGGGCAGTCGAAGGAATGTTGAGCAGAGAAGGGGCACACTTCCTAGGTGGGAGAGGCATGTAGGGAATGAGGGACTGTAGGCTATTAGTTTGATTTGGCACCTATGACGGAGTCTTTCCTATTTTCCATGAGCCATTAGCCCTCTTAAGAATCCCTTTACCCAGGTGGAGTTTAGTCCCATCTTGGGGGTGACTCACTATTGAGAGTGATGAACAATGTGGTCTAAGGTTTGGAGTTTCGTGGAAGGTCTACATGCAGTTGATGACATTTTTACAAAGATAAGTTCCAATTGTGTGATAAATTTACATATTGCATTGTTATTTATGTGCTTGTTTTATGGGTTATCATATGTGCAGTTATAACTGTGTTTATTTTTATGGGTATTTCCTATATATGCTACATGTATTTGTTTATTGTTATTTAAGTGTGAATCCATGTATTACAGGTGTATTTGTATGTTTACGTTTTATATATATGCTTCCGCAAGAGTTCCGTGTGTGTATATTTTAATTACATGCAGTTCAAAAAAATTATGTGGCATAGCTTAGTTGGATATTGGGTATGTTACTGTATGTTCCATAGAAAGATTTCTTTGGAATAGCATGGCCCGACATGGATGGTCGGGGATGTTACAACTACCTTAGTAATAAACTGTAAATAGGAATAAAAAATGGTGTTGTTGTCAGTCTATTGTCTCTTGATTGTTGTGTGCCACAAGATGGCATACCTAGTAGCCAAAGGGTTGTGACCTGAAGTATGCATATGTTGGTAATAAGCGATATTGTACCACTCGACAAACACAATGAGTATTAGAAACCATGCATAGTGAAATTGTGCACCCTTCTCTTGGGCCTCTTTGCAATCCTATAAAAATTGGTTAACTAGAAATGTCACCCAATTCATCTAAATGCCTTCCTTGCATTTCTTTGTAGCTGAAATTACTATCATTGGTACTTTGTCTCTGCTAAATTTGCACAATATTTTGTAGGACAAAAATTCCATCATAAACCTAACCTCCTTGTCATTGATTTTCTTCACATCCAGACCCCTTTTTCCTTTGAATGTGACAATTTTTTATTTCATGGCTTCAGAGAGGGCTCTCTCTCCCATTTTGTGGAACAATAATGAGGGGTCTTGTCCTGTTGGTTGTGGATATTTATTATCATATTGATTCCTAGGTCTTTTTTTTCATCCATTTTTACACCCCATGAAGAATTTACACCCCTCCATGGGGGGAAGTTGCAAGGGGGGCTTGGCCCCCATGTGCGGTCCGAGGGAAAGAAGGCCCCCAGCAGGGGCTCGACATTGAAGCCCTTGAAGGAAATATTACCTTGTAAATGTATATTTTAATTTCATATTAAATACGGACCATTCATTATAAGGTCGTAGATTTGATGGTAGAAGTTATGTTAGGGTTTTTTTCCCTAGAAGGAAACCTTATTTTATGAGGGAAATGTATTGCAGCTATGTATCATTTAGAATATTGTATTCTGAGAGAGGATATTGTGAGAGAAAGAAGAGGAAGTTATAGTGGGTGTGTTATAGGTTGTATCCCTTCATTTTTTGGATAATAAAAAGGAAGGAACTCACAATTTCTCTCGTGGACATAGCCCACACTGGGTGAAACTCGTATATCTATGTTTCTATTTTATTGTGTCTCTTCTGTGTTTTATTTATGAATTATTTCTAATTTTTTTCTCTATGATCCTGTTTTTCTAACAACTGGTATCAGAGTGAAAGGTAACTTGCCGGAAAATAGGGTTCTTAGTTCGATTTAGAGCAATGGGAGAAGATGGAAAGTTTAGGGTCAAGAAATTTAACGACCAAAAATACTAGTTATGGAAGATGAAGATGGAAGATTATTTATATCATAAGGATCTATTCCTGCCATTGGGTGGAATAGAAAAGAATGTGACAACCATAAAGGATGAAGAACAAGAGGTTCTTGACAAAATGGTACTAGGAATGATACAGTTGATCTTGGCAGTGTCTGTAGCTTTCAATATTTCGAAAGAAAAGACAATGAAGGATATGATAGACACATTGGATAAACTGTATGAAAAACCCTCGGTGTCCAATAAGGTATTTCTAATGAAGAGATTATTTAATATGAATATGTCAAAAGGTGGATCTGTTGCAGATCATTTAAATGAATTTAATACAGTTACTAATCATCTAAGTTTCATAAAAGTGGAATTTGATGATTAGGTCAGGGCTCTTTTAATATTGTGCTCATTGCTAGATATATGGAATGGCTTGGTCATGGCTATAAGTAACTCTGTCTCAGGTTCAAACACTCTAAAATTCAATGATTTTATTGGGGTTATTCTTATCGAGGAAATGCGACGAAAAATCACAAGTGAGACATCAAGTAATGCGTTAAACATGGAGAACAGGGGAGGACAAAAGGATAGAGGAAAGGGATCAGGGAACCACAAGAATTCTATGGAGGGAAGATCTAAATACATACTTGGAAATATAGAGTGATGTAATTGTGGGAAGAAAGGACATTTGAAGAAGGACTTTAGAGCTCTAAAGAAACAAAGAGATGGACTATGGGAGAAAAATCAGGAAGCAAATGTAACAAGTGATGTGTTACAAGATGCTTTGATTCTTTTTGTAGATAACATCTTTGAGTCTTGGGTAGTCTATTCAGGGGTTTCATTTCATGCTACACCCCATAGGAAACATTTTCTATATTATTTTCAAGATGATTTTGGACAGGTTCATTTGGGTGATGATGCACCATGCAAAATTGTTAGAATGGGAAAGGTAAAAATAAAGAAAAGAAATGGAAACCAGTGGTTGTTTGATGCAGGAGCATCGCCAACACATCAAGTGAGCCAGCGTGGAAGCAGAGGACAGTTGGACAAGCTAGCACAAATTTTGAAAAAACTTTGGAAATGTTGCGCAAATCTCAAATGAGCCATTAAGATGAGGTGCACTTGTATATTGTAAATGGAACTTGAGCGGATAGCTCTTGTCCTTAGTAGGTAGACGACATTTAAAATAGTTAATGTAAAGTAGATAGAATTTAATTCTAGACTAGACAGTTGTAGAGCGCAAGAGGGAAACGGGATATAGACACCTTCATTGTGCATTGTAACATTATTCAGAAACATTTGGAGCAAGAAGAGGCAGAGAGTTGTGTAAAAACACCCATGTACAAACATTTGAATTAATAGAAAGCTTTGATTCAAATTCATGGTTTGTGTTGTTCTCTGTGTATTGGTGCTGAATGATAGGCTCATGAAAGTTTGCTTCCTGTTATACATTTGCTTTTATATGTTGTGTATGTGATTTCATGTATGAATTGAATTCTGAGAGGGAGATGGAATGAGTTTCAATTGTTTCTCTATTTGAGCCAGAGAATTCTTGCAAGGAGTGCAGTTGAAGTGTCTGCAAGGAATGCATTGACAGAGGGTTCAGATAGAGATAGTTTTTGTTCTCATTTATCCAGAAGTGCAGTTGGGCACAGGAGTCGTGCAAGGTGTGCGCAGGCTGGGTAAAAGTCTCAGGGTTGCAAACCTGAGTGAAGCATTTGACAGACTGTTGTTGCAGGTGTGCGCAGAGTCAAGTGACTTCAACACTTTGAAGTTGTTGAAGGTTTTCCGCAAGGAGTGTGTGAAAGAGTTTTCTTGAAGGACTTGAGGTCGTGGGGAAAATCTCAGGAGGGATAGGACCTTCTAATTTGTTGAAGGAAAGTGTAGAAAATTTGTGCCTTGAAGGTTGGCAAGAAGCATCGCAAGTTTGCACACAGGTGGATAAGTTCTGTGGAAGAACACTTAGTCATTTCATGGATTGCATAAGGAAGAATGGACGGTCGATATCTTCCATGGAAAATCAACCAATCACCGTGAGCCATTGGATATCGCGGGGGTGCAAGGGGATACTGCAGATATTCCCATAGTGTTTAAAGCTCAAAAGGGGTAGAGTTGTTGATCCAAGCCAGCCAGGGGCGTTGGATTATTCGCGAAATCGCCTATCGGGATTTCATAAGAAAGGAATCGAAGATTTGGTAACGAGAGTCACGAAATCGCGATACGCGATATCTCGACGGCTACAAGTACAGTGTGGGGCCACAGGAGTTGGTGGTGGACAGGTAGCACACTGTATCAGGGTTTGGGAAAGGTAAAGTCCTAAAACATTGGACATCAGGATTCACGATCTTGCGAAGTACGAAATCTCGACGAGGTGACGGGACCGTTGAAAAGTCAAAGCCACGAGCTCATCGGAGTTTCGGCATATCGGGACTCAGGAGTCATAGAACCGAGTTGCTTGACACCACGAGTGCCGAGATCCTGATAGAGCAAGTTCCGACAAAGGAACGAAAGGGTCAGCGTTGACTCATATCAGGTCTCGGAGATTCAAGAGTCCTATGCTCGATCATTGACCTCGCAAGGTTGTGAAGTCTGATTTCCCGATAAGTAAAGAGAGGGGGAGTCATGCAAAGAGATCTGTGGGTGCAGATTTCCCGATAGGGAAATAGAAGGACCGGTTAGTGTTCTTCGGGCCGAGGAAGGAGAAGATCCTATGAGCAGGCGTGCTTGCGGGTGCGACACTGCGTCAGTTTGGTATCATTGCCTCAGATTCTTGTCTGTATATTTCAGGCGAGGAAGGCATAAGAGGTAAGGAGTACTCTGATACACAATGTCAAGTGGTATCAGAGCTAAGACAGATTGTTCTTTTCTTTCTATAGAAGAGAAGAGGAGAATTCGCCATGTCGCCAAGGAGAGATAGGAAGTCACCTGATCCAGAAGATAGGGAAGTGCAGAGAAGAAGAGGCAGACAGATAACTGATCCATCCATAGAGAGACAGATGAGAAACATCTGAGAAAGACTCAAGGACATGGAGACAGCGCAAAGACGCACAGCTAGTGTAGGGGATCTAAGTGATTTCGATAGTGAAATAGAGGTTGAATGAGAGGAGGAAGTTATAGTCGGAGATGCATCAAACGAGGATTTGATCAAAGCTATATCTAGGATGGGTGTAAGAGCGAAGATGGACATTCCAATTTACGAGGGAAACTTGGATGCAGAGGAGTTACTAGATTGGATTAGAGCTCTGGATACTTACTTCGACTATGAAGATGTTGAAGAGGATAAGAAAGTCAAGCATGTTGTTACATGCTTAAAATGACATGCAACATTGTGGTGGAATGAACTACAAGATGACAGGCGCTGCAAGGGAAAGAAGAAGATCAAGAGTTGGGACAGGATGATCACGAAGATGAAGGAAAAATTCATCCCCATGGATTATCAAATTACTTTGTTCAGGAGAATGCAGAACTTGAGACAGAAGTTGATGACAGTGAAAGAATACACTGAGAAATTCTATCGACTGAACATCAGGGCAAGTCATCAGGAGAGTGATGATGAAAAAGTTGCCAGATACATGAATGGCCTGAGATATGATATCCAGGATGAGATGAGTATGGTAACCATCCGAATGGTGGAAGATACTTATCATATGGCTCTGAAAGCTAAAGAGAAGTTGAGCCAAAAACAGAGTCAGAGGGGCTGAGATAGAAGTCAGCCCAGAGGCAAAGCAATTGCCCAGGACAAATAACAAAAGCCCAAGGAGGAATGGAAGAAACCTCAGACTCGTGCAGAGAGAGGTGGAACCTCACAGTAGGGGCCATATGTTGAACAGAGAGGGCAGCATAATGAACAGAGAGGAGATTATGCTGACAACAACACTTTTCCTCATACTAGAGGCAGAGGAAGAGGAAGAGGTGGAGTAATCACATGCTTCACATGAGAAAAGAATGGGCACAAGTCTTATGAGTGTCTAGAGAAAAAGAAGGACATTGGAGAAGCTCACATCATCGAAGCACGGAGGCGGGATGTTGAGGCCGAAGACGTTGAAGGCGGAAGATCGCTTATGATGCGAAAAGTCCTTTTGACACCCGAGAAGGAGGTGGAAAGTTTAGTCCAAAGGACCAGACTCTTTAGGACTGCTTGCAAGACCAAGGATAGGGTATGCAAGGTCATTGTAGACAGTGGTAGCATGAATAATATCGTATCTACGGAGATGGTAGAGAAGATGGAGCTGGAGATGACTGATCATCCAAGCCCATACAGAGTTTCATGGCTACAGAAAGGACACCATGTAACTGTTACTAAATAATGCTTGGTTGAATTCAAGATAGGTGGATATAATGATAAGATCTTATGTGATGTTATTCCCATGAACACATACACCCTACAGAAAAATGGGAGGACACACATGTTTCTTCCGATAAAGGATAAGGAGGTGAATTCGAAAGTAAGCAACACATCACTTCTCATGAGTGGAAAGGAACTTCTTACCGAGATTAAGAAGAAGGAAGATCCACAATTCTTTGTGTTTAGGAAGCCGCAAATTGTTCTGACTAGTACAAGAGTGGATGATTTACCAGATGAAGTTCTGACTAGTACAAGAGTGGATTTACCAGATGTAGTTTGTGACTCAACAGGAGAAGTTGAATCAAAAACATATAAAATGGGTTGAGTATATGCAGAATTTCACATTTGTGATTAAACATATTTCTGGTACTGCTAACAAATTTGTTGATGCTTTGAGAAGGAAGTGTTTGATGTTGCAGGAGTTAAAAGTCCGCACTTTAGGTTTTGAGGATCTCAGGAATATGTACGCAGATGATCCAGATTTTTAGGAAGCGTATGAAGCAACTGAGAATCCAGTTCTCAGAGACAGAAGCCCATGGATAGAATACATGATCTAGGAAGGATTGTTGTTTAGAGGCAATCAACTGTGTATTCCGAAATTCTCCGTGAGGGAGAATCTGTTGAAGGAGAAACACAGTGGTGGATTGGCAAGACATTTCGGTCATGACAAAACATTCGCCAAATTGAATGAGTCATATTTTTGGCTGGGAATGTGAGCAGATGTCAAAACATTTGTAGACAGATGCAGAATTTGCCAACATTCGAAGGGAAGAAAGAAAAATGCGGGTTTTTATCAACCGTTGCCCATACCAGAAAGGCTGTGGGATGCGATAAGCATGGATTTTGTATTGGGGTTTCCAAGGACACAAAGAGGTGTTGATTCAATCTTTTTGGTAGTGGATAGGTTTTCCAAGATGGAACACTTCATCCCATTTCATAAGACCAGTGATGCAACTCACATTGAAAATCTGTTCTTCAAAGATTTCATTCGACTTCATGGGTTGCTAAAAAGTATAGTTTCGGACAGAGACACGAAATTCATAAGGCATTTCTGGAGGACCTTATGGAAGAAGCTGGGGACTAATTTGATGTTTAGTTCATCTTATCATCCTTAGATGGATGGACAGACGAAAGTGTCAATAGAAGTCTGGGAGACTTGCTGAGAAGCTTGGTGACAGAGCACCATAGCAGTTGGGACAATATATTACCACAGGCATAATTTGTGTACAATGACTCAGTGAATTGGAGCATAGGCCAGAGTCCATTTTAGGTTGTTTATGGCATGTAGCCGAGGGGAATTTCTGAACTAAGATATTCAAGACAAACTGCTACTAGGAGCGCTAGTGCAGAGGAATTCGCTGAGGCGATGAAGGGACTTCACAGCCAGGTGAAGGAGCAGTTGCAGAATTCAAGTCAGTAATACAAGCACAGAGTAGATCAACATCGGAGACAACTTCAGTTCGATGTTGGTGATCTAGTTCTGGCACATTTGAGGAAAGAAAGGTTCCCAAGAGGATCATACAATAAGCTGAAGATGAAGAAAATTGGGCCATGCAAGGTCTTGAGAAAATTTGGGGACAATGCTTATGAGATTGAACTACCCGATGGGATCGGAATTTCTTTGATATTCAATGTCTCAGATTTGTACCCATACAAAGCTAGAGAAGAAGATACAGGAGATGAGCAGCCAACGATCCAGTGGATGAAGAAAATTCCAGTTGTAGAGAAGCCACATATGGAATGCATATTGGACAAGAGAGTTAGTAAGAGGACCAGGCGAAAACAATATTTTTAGTATCTGGTCAAGTGGAAGAACCATCCAGTTGAATATGTTAGCTGGGAGACTCAAGCTAAAATACAGAAGCACAGACAGACTGTGCAGGAACTCATGGACAGGAGCCCATGAAATTTTTCAAGTGAGGGAGTATGATGCAAGAGCATTGCCAACACATCAAGCGAGCCAGCGTGGAAGCGGAGGATAGCTAGAAAAGCCAGCACAACTTTTGAAAACACTTTGGAATTGTTGCACAAATCTAAAATGAGCCATTAATATGGGTTGCACTTGTATATTGTAAATGGACCTTGAGTGGATAGCTCTCGTCCTTAGTAGGTAGACGACATTTAAAATAGTTAATGTAAAGTAGATAGAATTTAATTATAGACTAGGCAGTTGTAGAGAACAAGAGGGAAACGGGATATAGACACCCTCATTGTGCATTGTAACATTATTAAGAAGCATTTGGAGCAAGAAGAAGCAGAGAACTGTGTAAAAACACCCATGTATAGACATTTGAATTAATAGAAAGCTTTGATTCAAATTCATGGTTTCTGTTGTTCTCTGTGTATTGGTGCTGAATGATAGGCTCATGAACGTTTGCTTCCTGTTATACATTTTCTTTTCTATGCTGTGTATGTGATTTCATGTATGAATTGAATTCTGAGAGGGAGATGGAATGAGTTTCAATTGTTTCTCTATTTGAGCCAGAGAATTCCTGCAAGGAGTGCAGTTGAAGTGTCCGCAAGGAGTGCATTGACAGACGGTTCAGATAGAGATAGTTTTTGTTCTCATTCATCCAGAAGTGCAGTTGGGCATAGGAGTCATGCAAGGAGTGTGTAGGCCAGGTAAAAGTCTCAGGGTTGCGAACCTGAGTGAATCATTTGACAGACTGTTGTTGTAGGTGTGCGCAGAATCAAGTGACTTCAACACTTCGACGTTGTTGAAGGTTTTCCGCAAGGAGTGCATGAAAGATTTTTCTTGAAGGACTTGAGGTCATGGGGAAAAGCTCAGGAGGGATAGGACCTTCTAATTTGTTGAAGTATAGCGTAGAAAATTTGTGCCTTGAAGGTTGGCAAGAAGCGTCGCAAGTTTGCATGCAGGTGGATAAGTTCTGTGGAAGAACATTTAGTCATTTCGTGGATTACATAAGGAAGAACGGACGGACGATATCTTCCAGGGAAAATCAGCGAATCATCGTGAGCCGTTGGATCTTGTGGGGGTGCAGGGGTATACTGCAGATATTCCCCTAGTGTTTAAAGCTCAGAAGGGGTAGATCTGTTGATCCAATCCATCCAGGAGCATTGGATTATTCGCGAAATCGTCTATCGGGATTTTGTAAGAAAGGAATCGAAGATTTGGTAACGGGAGTCACGAAATCGCGATATGCGATATCTTGATGGCTACAAGTATAGTGTGGGGCCACAGGGGTTGGTGGTGGAAAGGTAGCACACTTTATCAGGGTTGGGGAGATGTAAAGTCCCGAAACATTGGACATCAGGATTTGCGATCCTGCGAAGTCCGAAATCCCGACGAGGTGACGGGACTGTTGAAAAGTCAAAGCCACGAGCTCATCGGAGTTTCGGCATATTAGGACTCGGGAGTCGGGGAACTGAGTTTCTCGACACCGTGAGTGTCTAGATCCCGATAGATAAATTCCCGACAAAGGAATGAAAGGGTCAGCGTTGAATCATATCGGGTCTCGGAGATTCGAGAGTCCTACGCTCGATCACTGACCTCACAAGGTTGTGAAGTCTGATTCCCCGATAAGTAAAGAGAGGGGGAGTCACACAAAGAGATCTGTGGGTGAAGATTTCCTGATAGGGAAATAGAAGGACCGATTAGTGTTCTTCGGGCCGAGGAAAGAGAAGATCCTGTGAGCAGGCATGCATGCGGGTGCGACACTGCGTCATTGTTGAAAGAGGAAAGACATGTTCCATATCTAAGGAAAAATATAATTTCAATGGGGCATTTGGAAAGTTAAGTTTGTATATCCATATTTACAGATAAGGTTTGGAAGGTCACCAAAGGATCACTGGTGATAGAAAAAGGAGGGAAGTTAGGTACATTGTATTTATGTACTAGTAATATTGACTCTACTATCTATTTAAATTCTATAGGAGGGAATACAAAACCGTGGAGTCATAGGCTTGGACACATGAGTGAGAAGGGGATGCAGATACTTCACAAAATAAATTTATTTCCAGATCTTAAACAAATTGATTTGGATTTCTGTGAGCATTATGTTTATGGAAAACATAAGAGAGTCACATTTCTTCAAGTCAGAAAATAAAAGAAGAGTGAAAAGTTAGAGATTTTGCATACAAATGTATGGGGACCAACTTAGGTATCATCTCTTGGTGTCTCTAATTATTATGTTTCTTTTATTGATGATGAAACTAAAAAAAATTGGTTTTATTGCATTCAATAAAAATCTAATGTTTTTTATACTTTTAATAAATGGAAAGCGTTGGTTTAGAATGAGACATGATAAATGTTGAAGTGTCTTAGATAAGACGATGGAGGTGAATATTGCAACAAGGATTTTCATGATTAGTGTTCATACCATGATATTTGTAGAGAGAAGACAGTTCCAAGAACACCACAATAAAATGGTGTGTCCGAAAGGATGAACATAACAATCATGGAGCGTGCAAGGAGTATGAGATTGCATGTTGATTTTCCCTTACAATTCTAGGCAGAGGTTGTAGATATTTTTGTTTACATAATAAATAGAGGACCTTCAAGCTATTTGGATGGTATAATTCTAGAGGAGGCATGTACAGGTAAAAGGGTAAACTATTATTTTTTTTTAACTTTTGGTTGTGAAGCATTTGTCCCTATTGATAAAGAAAATAGAACAAAGCTTGAGGCAAAATTCATGAAGTGTACCTTTATTGGATACAGTTTTAATGATTATGGATATCTCTTATGGGATTATGAAAATCAAAAACTAATTAGAAGTAGATATTTCATATTCAATGAGAACGTCAAGTACAAATATCAGTTGCAAGGAAAAATACAAGAAAAAAAAAAATAGAATACACAGTGCTTGATGATATCACTAAAAAATAAATTCCAAAGGTACCAGAAAATCAAAATGTACAACAATAGGAGCAGCAGGTACCTCAAAATCCTACAAGTGTTGTTAGAATATATATCAGCTTAAGTAGACCCCCTGAATGATACTCTCCTTCATTGTATTATTTATTGTTGATTGACTCTGGTGAACTAGAATATTATGAAGAGGCAATGCAGGTAGACACTAAAAACAAGTGGGATCAAGGAATGAAAGAGAAAATGGGTTCCCTGGTAAATAACCAGACTTTGGATTTGGTTCAGTTGTCTGGAGGAAAAAAATAATTATAGAATAAATGGGTTTACAAGTTGAAGGAAGAATATGGGGGCAAAAAGAGATACAAGGATATACTTGTTGTAAAGTGGTTTGCACAAAAGAAAGGTGTAGATTTTGATGAAATATTTTCTCTTGTTGTTAAAATGAATTTAATTAGGACTATTTTAAGTCTTGTGGTAGTAGAATATTTACATATTCAACAATTAGATGTAAAAACAACTTTTCTCTATGGGGAGTTGGAGGAAGAGATTTATATGCAGCAACCATAGGTGTATGAGGTCAAAGGGAAGGAAAATTTGGTATGAAGGTTGAAGAAGAGATTTTATGGCCTAAAACAAGCTCCAAGGCAATGGTATTTGAAGTTTGACAGGTTTATGACAAAACAAGGTTATATAAGATGTCATTATGATCACAATATTTATTTTAAAAAGATAGAAACTGGAAGCTACATTATCTTGCTATTGTATGTAGATGACATGCTTGTTGCAAGGTCTAATATGAGAGATATAAATTTTCTCAAGAAGAAATTATCTAATTCATTTGAAATGAAGGATTTGGGTGATCCAAAGAAAATCCTTGGTATGAGAATAACAAGAGATAGGAAAAATCGCAAATTGACATTGTCTCGAGGTGAGTACATAGAGAAGGTGTTGGAGAGGTTTAGAATGTAGAATGCAAAAATAGTTAGTACACCTTTGGCCAGTAATTTCAAAATAACTAAGGAAATGTGTCCCAAGACATAAGAGGATATATAATACATGTCCAGGGTCCCTTATTCATCAACATTTGGAAGCTTGATGTATGTGATGGTTTGCACAAGACCAGATATTGCACATGTATTGGGAGTTGTGATTAGGTATATGAACAATCCAAGTAAAGAGCATCGGGAGGAAATACAGTGGATTGTCAGGTTTTTGAGAGGTACTTCTACTCATACATTAGTTTTTGGAGGTTCAGACACTATCCTGCAGGGATATGTTGATTCAGATATGGCAGGTGATAAAGATAGTAGGAGGAGCATCACATGGTATGTTTTTATTGTAG
>WSFP011397410.1:0-27071 GCA_009831015.1 Picea engelmannii
TAGAAATAAAACATCCATGATATAATAAATTTCTTAGATCATACAATACACACAACTTAGTGTCCAAATTCTGGCAGAAATTAGAGGAATTAGAGATAAGAACATTCATTGATTTACACACTATTGCAACAATTTTGGTGTGTGAAGAAATTTCAAGCGATGCCACAACTATATATATTAGGTATTACTCAACAACAATCATTTTAATACAAGACTCATAAATAGAGATATTGATTATTCAATAAAATACACTAAATTGTTTCAATGCATTACAATTTAACTCCAGAAGGGTATTGAATGAACAAGTAATTATTATATGTATTTTTTGAAAACAAAAACAACCTTTCAACACGATTTACAAGTTACTTGGAATTTAAAATAATTGTTTGTTAATCATGGAGGAGATTCAATGGCCCAATTGAATATTTAATTTAATCTATTGCACCATAACAAATTATATGTATACAACAAGGGTATATTTCCCATGTTCAGGAAACTCTTTGTCCATATCCAATAAATATGCATGTTCAATAATTCAAATTAACAATACATATCAATTATAAACACTGTGACCAAAGGATTTGAGTTGCACCCAACCATAACATTTTCAAACTTGCTTCTTTCGCCTGCTAATCACAAAGAATTCACCGGTACCTCCCAACCAATGCTAGGGGTACTCTACTCCCTCCGTAGTCCCCCGAGTCGCAAACGAGCCACGCCCAAGAAACCAAAAACAATAGATCCAATATTTCCTCACAAGCAAGAGATTCCACTCTTTCTAAAGCTTGAAATCCCAACTCCCACAAGAAAAACATTGTCCAACCAAATTTTAACAACATAAAAATACCACAAAACAGTGAGATCCATTTCCTTTCTACACCATTTGTTTAATAGAAATTTCCCCCCTGACACATGTCCTCATGCACAAATAATTAAATTTTTAAATTAATTAAATTATGATTATTCACCCACACACTTGTCACTCTCTCCCTAAGTTTCACAAGTAATTACCATTTTTATTTTATTTAAAAAAACAATTTCCCTCACATTCCCCAATGTGTTCCTATTTTCTCTCTTAGTTGTCCCTTAGTTCCCCAAATTCTCATTTAATGAATGTCTCCTAACTAGATCTTAGTTAGACTTGGATTAGGAGTTTTCTTCTAGTTAGACTTAGTGGTAGTTTGACTTAAGATACTATTCTATGTATATACCTATTATCTCAAGTTATTATTTTTTTCTATTTTATAAATATTTTTTTTATTAAATTCATGCAGAGATGTGTATTTTATACACCCTTTAAATTTTTATTCTCCAATTTTTTTTTTATAGTTTGAATTTATCTCAAATATTTTAACTTGTGTCATAGTTCACTTAGTTATTTATTTAAATTTTAGACTTAGATTTAGTCTTAGAATTTTGTTAGGATTTTTAATTTATTGGCTAATTAATTATTTTATTCTAACAAGGTATAACCATTTAAATGTTTTCTAGGCCACCTAGATTTATTGAATCAATTTTTAATTATGTGACGTGCCCTTTAAGACACACCTTAGTGCTTCAAGGGTGCCACTCTCCTTTGACTAGTTTTGGAATTTATCTGACCCTTGGAGTCAGCACTCCATTCAGTCGACCTTGTGAGAGAGTAATGGATTTTAAGGAATAAGGACTCTGCCTTATTGCGCACCCCTAAGAATTGTTCACGAGTGACTATCTCAGTCCTCCCTCACGACATCGTGGACCTCTCAAACTAGGTAATTTTTAACCTACAACTCAGACCATAATGAGAATACTAGTAGGCTATGAAAGAGACGTTGCCACAACTCTCCCTCAAATGTTTGGTTTCTGTGCATGGCCCCTTTACTCCTTATTTGAGTCGAATTATCAAGCATCGTTGAGCCTACATACACTGACAAAAATAGTGTCAAAATACATATATATAAATCAATCATATGTCACATGTGCATAAAATTAAAATACTCAATCAAAATACAATCCACTCCTTGACTCAATCCAAAGTCCAAGTAAGCCCATTGATGCCATCAACATCCATAACATGTCATGTGTCATGAACACTCAAGAGAACTCGTCAATAATATATTCCAATACATATACATCTAAAATAAACAATGAATTATAATACATCATCAACATCATATATAACTCATAATCGAAACAAAATCATATTTTACTATAGACGGATCACTTGCACGCAAGTGTCCTCAAAGAATAAGTCAATACAAGTGTGCTTAGTAGAATGAGATGTTACATACACCCCCTCTTGTTTTAAAATTCATCCCAAAGTTTGTACAGTATATAAATGCAAGTAAATAAATGTATCTGACATAGACCCATATATCTAATCTATCAAAGAAGTAAGTAAATTGTTGACACATCTCATATGTGTCCTCCCAGGTAGACGAGTGTGGACTATAGTTGTCCCAGTGGACCTTGACTTGATTGACTATTCAATGTCATAGATATCGAGTGAAATGGTGCATAATGCAGATTGGATTTGCCATGAGAACGCCCTCATCCGACAGCTGCAAAGAATTCATGTCAATAACATTCAATGGATCACTAATATAATGTCGTAAAACATATACATGAAATACATCGTGCATTTGCCTCAACGAATCAGGAAAGGCTAGTCGATAAGCCACATGACCTTTCTTTTCCACTACCTTTAAAGGTCCCAAAAATATAGGAGAGATTTTATCACCCTTTCCAAACTTGATTGAACTCTTATGTGGTTTAATCCACAAGAAAACTCTATTGTCAACCTCATAACTATGATCAAGGCGATGCACATCAACATAACTCTTGTGTTGATTTTGCGCTTCTTTAATCCTTTGTCTTATCGATTGAATTTGTTCTTCCATATATTAGATCACTTTCATTCTCACCATGAGCCTATCCTCAAGTCGATCCCAACTCAACGGTGTCTGACACGGTCACCCGTAAAGAAACTCAAACGATGTCATATTAATCGTACTCTGGTAACTGTTGTTGTATGCGAGCTCTACCAAGGGAAATAATCCTTCCCAGTGTTTCTGTTGATCCATTACATACATACGCAACATATCCTCCAAAATATGGTTCATTCTCTTTATTTTTCTTTCTATCTCTGGGTGAGATAATGTACTAAAATTTGGTTGTGTTCCCAATGCTTCTTGGAAACTGGTCCAAAATCATCCTGTAAACACTAACCCTGGATCAGATATGATCTTTCTTGGTACTCCATGTAACCTCACAATATTTCTAACATAAATGGATTTTCAATGCAAAGTGTGGTTATTTATAATCATATATTAATAAATACTATTAGTTGTTTATTACATCACTACTTTCTCCTCTTCCTCCTCCTATGCATGCATATTATTATGATGTATATTATGATTGTATGACTTCATTATTAGTAACTAGTTACTATGTAATATCTTAGATTATAATAATTGTTCTTCGATGAATCATTTCTATTCTTCCCTTTAGTTATTTCCTCAAATGATTTCATAATCTCCATTACTACTTGTTCCTGCTAAATATGCCCCCTTCCCCTCCACATTTACCTAATATGATTACTCAATAATATAGAGAATAAATATGAGAAAACAAGTATGGACTCGTGTCCAAAGTAAAAAAAAATCACAAAGGACAAAGAAACAAAAGTAAAAAATAAAGAAGTAGGTAAAGTTCAACACACACCACAATAAAGGACCCATTGAGATAGGATGAAGAGAAGTGGATCTTGAATGGAAAGAAGTGAAAGAAATATGTGATGAAGAAATAAAGTCAAAGGAACACGACAAGCATAAAATAGGACAATGGAAAGACCATGGCTAGAATAGGGACAGATATATTTAAGATGAGGTTTGCATGAGAATTTTTCAAGAGACAAGAAGCTACCTGAAAATTTTGAGCTTGAAAAACGTTTCAACGATTTTGAAGAAAATATGTAGAAATAGAGTTACCAAACATTGCAAGCGAAGTGAACACATTTTTCATACAAATAGGACATAATAACTTATAAGACAAGAGGCGCACAAGTTTTTAGGATCTATCTAGATGTTGTATGGGATTTTCCCCTTAGTAAGTTAATTAGTTATACTTTGTAATTATGAGTTGTAAAACATACATAATGCATGATTAAATTGGATTTCATTAAGAAATATGGGAATTTAATATAACTTTCCCTAAGAGTCTAAAGGCTAGTATTTGAGTAGTATAAAAGGAAATGTATTATAAATTTTTGTGCTTGATGCTCATTTTATGTTAAACAATTGGATATTTGGTTCACCACTATGAAGAAAGGATTCCATTTTAGTTAGTACAGTGGATAGAAAATCTCTAGACATGTATTGGATTGTTAATCACAAATATTCATTCACGATTCATTATAGAGTTGGTTTTTATCCATGAGCTAGGCTCATGGGATGTTGATAACTATTAATATTATTTTGTGTTTTGTTATGTTATTATTTATTTTATATGAATAACAAAATGTTTATGTTAATGAAAATGTTTATGTTAATGAATGGATAGTAATAATGCTATATTTTATATTTTGTGGTGCATTTTTCATTATTTAGTTAGATATTTTCTTACATTTGTTTAAATATTTTCCTTAAAAACTACAAGGATGTCCAACAATATGTTGGATGCTAAGTGTTCAACAACATATTTTCCATCAAAATATTTATTTTCCTTACGTTTCTTCATTGGAATTTTTTTATTTTTATATGAACTTTATAAAATCCTTTAAATCTAGTTTATTAATCCCCGCCTCAGAGACTATAGCTTTTTGTTTACATAGTCAAACTATGTTGATCTCATATTATTCACTTAAAATTTGCAAACGTATTTAAAATTTCTTTTTATTCAATTTAATTTTTAAAATATATTTATTTCCCTATTTATTAAATTATAATAACAAAATTTCTAATTGATTGATGTCTCGTTTTTATTCAATTTAATTTTAAAAATATATTTATTTCCCTATTTATTAAATTGTAATAACAAAATTTCTAATTGATTGATGTCTGGTTGATGTGACTATATTTCCTTGGTGTGTTCTAATTATTTCTATGAATGGTTAAAATTAACAATTGAATTTAAAAAAACAAAATTTTGAGTGGTTGGGATTCAAGCTGTGACAATGTTGATCTACTCAAGGTTGCATCTTGCAACAATGTAGTCCAAGGCTACGCTAAAACTAACATGCATTTGATACGGTAAGAATGTCTTTGGGAAGGTCTTTGGGAAGGGTAGGATTTGGAATACCAAGACTTGAACTTATCCCTCACTACCTATTCACCGCCTGTCCACGTGTTCATAGCCTCAACCACCTTCTCACACCCTCGTCGCCTCCTCATCGGCCTGTGCCTATTCACCCCCTCTCCACATGTTCATAGCCTCAACCACCTTCTCACACCCTCGTCGCCTCCTCATCGGCCTGTACAATGGTTAAGATATATGCTATTATATCTTTGCATTAGATCTCATATTCATACCTACAGATACAAGAATCAAATAAAAAGTATTACCTTACAAAGACAATCCCGAGTTTCTGTATTTTGTTACCGCAGATGAAAGAATTGAATCGTGACAATTACCTTACGATGACCCCACGCTCGCAAGAGTGGTTGAATAATGTGGTTTTTACAATATAAGTTATAAAAAGACAAATACAATAGAGAATATAAATGATAGAAATTTATACAAACAACTTAATAGAGTTGAAGGTGTGTGTTTTATTCAAGATACAAAATGGAACCAATCAAACGCCGCTTATTCATGGTATTTGTATAGGTGGGGTTGAATTTTTGTATATAAGTTGAAGTAGGAATTACCAACATATATGTACGTAGACTTAACAATGATGTGGATACTCCCATAGACACTGAAGCTTTTTATGTTCTCCTTGGTTACAATGCTCCTCAATAGGTAATGTCATCTCTTCTTCTTCATTGTTATTTTTTCAACGATCTACTTTTTTAGTTGTATTAACGGAGAACCAACTGATGTGTATACTCAAAGGATTTTATTCTACTAGATTCATATTACTCAAGGAGACTATGAAGTAATGAAGTTATAACCTTAACCTTGCATTATTATTGTAGTGTTCACTACAATAATGCATTTTCCTGTGAAAAAAAAAAAAACCTGTAATAGAAAACTTTATGCCCTTTTCCTTTCCTTCATTCAAGGAGAAGAGAATATACATCTTGGCATATTTTTATCTTGCCTTAGAAAACTAGTAGCAACCGATGATGGATCAAATAATATGTTACACCAAAAGGTAGCCCTATTTCTAACTCTACAAGAGGGACTATTTACTAGTTTTTTTAATTTGAATATTAAATATTATCTTTACTTTCCACTTTATCATTTTGCTACAACCACATTTACAGTTCTTGGGTCATTAATCGATACCAATGAACATTTGATTTTACCATTACAAATCCAAATGTGTTCCAATAGAAAAAACTACCCTTACGTAGAACAATTTAGTTGGTCAGGCACTAATTGTGTGGGGAGCAATTTTGCAGCGGGCAAAAGAAGAATCATCAAGTGTTCAGTTTGATCCCCACTTACTTGAAGGAGAGGCTAGATACAGTGTCTCGCCAATAGTAGGAACTAATAAAGGCTGGAGTAACTCCAAACGATCAAAACATTTTGTAAATCACATATAAAACTGAAGTGTCGACGAAGGATAATTCGGTTGAAGGATAATTTGTGTCGCAATGTAGAGTCTTGTCTGTAGTAGGAAATAATAAAGGAAGGAAATGAAGGATTAAGTTCAAACTACTAGTACTTGTTGTAAACCACATATAAAATGAAGGGCTAAATCATATCCAATTTGGAGTAGTTGTTTACGAGTGGAATATTTCACTTTTTACCTCCTATTTTATATGAAAAGAAAAACATAAGAAACTGAATTAGAGAACAACAAGAAGAGCACAATGCATGAGGCACTTACCAGATGTCATTCGATCTCTCTGCTACCTCTTCTGCGTGGAGCGAGCATTGAAATAATCCCTATCTTCCCACCTTTGATATTTCCTAACAAGACATATCCATCAAAACATCACCACTCTCATTAGTTGTGATACCCCGAACTTTTAAAAACTAAGACTTATTATCTTTTATTATTTTTTTTACTATTATTCTCTATCAGCACATTATGGATCTTTATGATCAAACTCAAGTACTTGTTGTTTTACTAATAAAAGAGGAATCACACATTGAGTAGGACTATTAGAAGAGGGAATCTAATGATCCAAAATAGAAACAACTGGAAGTGACAACAAAAGAGGGACAAGTGGTGGAATTAGTTGATTGTAACTCAACTAAGTGAAATAAATCTTTTCTAGAGAATATAAAGGAACAAGTATAAAAATAGAATTTACATGTGGTCAATGAGTAGGAGGGTCATGCATGTGTCAAATACCTAGGAAAATATTATAAATTGATAAGAAATAAAAAGGATGGGATGCCATTCTAAAGTAGATGTGAATAATATGAAAATTTGATGACACAAGAGAATATTCACGTCAAACTTGTAGCCCTCATTCCTGAAGGAGGTCACTTTGGTTAAGTTTCTTGCATCTAGATTGAAATTGGGGGTGAAAGAGTGTGCATAAGTAGCTTATATGATCTATGGTTGGGAGGCATGACCTATTTAACCTATGTTTCCCCTTAGAAATCTACAATTATAGGTTTTTCTTCCAAGATCCAATTTTCAACATGAAAATTTTGCATTAGGAAATTAATGTCAACAATGTAAATCATAGAAACATAGAATCAATGACATCATAAATAAATGAATTACAATCATCTCATAACCATAATCAAATAATGTCGCAACCGACACATCATCATTTTTTAATAACGACACATAATCAATGAGCATCATGAATGGCGATGCAAGATCAAATCATCACAATCAACTGGAATCATCAATAATTTTAATCACTCAACTCATCACATAAAGATAGTCATTAGATAACACAAGGATAACTTGAGATAAAATAACGATAATATGAGGATCATAGTGATAACATAAATATGGCATAAAGATACTACCCTCCCAACCTACCCTGCAAGTTTAGGACCTCCAGGACACATAAACAACACTCAAGCGCAGGATCCAATTGATTTTGACCATTTAAGGTCTCGTGGATGGCGATTGTTCTAAGAAACAAGGAGGTGTCTACATCCTAGTAACACAATCAAGTCCAAACCAGCTATCTAAATCAACATCAATGATAATCAGTTTTATCAATCCCTCAATCCTAATCATCACTTAAACATGGCGCACGAGTAATCACTCGCATAAATCGTCATATACCAACATTAATTCAAGGTGCAAGATTAAGAATTTGACCACAGTTCATACATCAATGTTTAATCTCAAGACACGTGATTATCTTAATACTAAATCTCTTTTACGTCGACATCTATGAAAGGCACATTAAATCCAATTACTTAATCAATTACACATCAACAATAAATGACACAGGAGTAAGAAAAAAACTTTAAACGATCATGCATCAACATAATAAATGGCACAAGAGAAACAAATTACTAAAACAATCAAACTTCAACATTATTCAAGGTGCGTAAGTAGTCTAATTACTCAATTAAACCATACATCAACATTATTACATGGCGCAAGCAAAATCTAATGACTTAAATAAATCATCCATCCACATTATTTTCAAGGTGCAAAGAGACAAGAAATTTACATAACCAATAGTACATCGTATTAAAATTTATGGAGCAAAGCACCTTTGAAGAATCCACAATAGTCCAACTACATTAACACAAGCAATTAATTGACGCAATTATCGTCTGTGAAGCATTCTAACCCTAACCATCATAAGTAAAATTTTATAAGACAAAATCCATTCTCCTATAAACAGGGACAATTTTACAACCTAAGTAAATCATTTATTACTATTACTATAGTTATTTTGATACTCTATAATATAAGATACTTCTAGAATGCTACCATAACTCAATTCTAGGGTATCGATGATATATAAATAGATAAAAAAAAAACTTATCGACTAAGTCTTAAGATCCTACAACTCTAATAGTAGGTGCCATATAGATATTGTGTGTATCCAAAAGTGTTTAAATCCCTAATGAATAATTAAAGAATAGTTCATTAACTAAATAAAACTTCTCACTAAGTAGGTTAGCAAAGGGATATGACTAGTCTCTAAATAAGGTACTAATTTAGTTTATTCCCGCAATAAATATGACATCCCAAATTTAGTAGAGGTAAGGATTGTTCAAGACAATCCTCTTAATCTAAAAACACCAAGGATCTCAATCTATGTAGGCATCACGCAAGGTTAATACATCAGATCGCGAGTGAAAGGGAACAATGAGCAAGCATGAAATATGTGAGTGGTGAGAATAGAGGAGAAGGGCAAGGGACAATGCTCAGATGCATGCCCGAACTAAGGATGGAAAGAGCAACGAGGAGTATGAACAGTCAATGGAAGGAGAAATCAATTAATGAAATGCAGATGCCCCGAAAAAATCATAGACAAGGTGCACGAATTTTGTGGGTAGTCTGGGCAAAGGTAAATGCAAGCAAGTTATTGAAATTGTTGGGTGGAAGCCCTATAAATTCGTAGGGAATATACAAAATCGTTCGAAGAATTTAAATAAAATGCAAAGGTAAAGAAATGCTAAAATATAACCGTGCAAAAACACAGAGATCACAAAAATAAATTTGCTGAGGGAAAATACGAAATCGTTGGGCAAATTTTTAATTAAACGCAAAGGTAAAAATTTAATTTACAACCGAGAAACATGTAGAGATCACCATAATAAATTTGCTGAGGGAAAAATATGAAATCATTGGGAGAAAATGAATGTAAAATGCATAGGACATCAAGGGGATAACACCGGGAGAAAGCAGATCTACAATATAGAAAATCAATCTGTGATAACGAAGTACCTTAAAGTTCAAACACCCATTATGATAGTAGCATGAGGAGAATTAAAAAACCATAGGAACCCATACAAGATCCCCCAAGAAGGGCATCTGGGTCAATCAATTTCAGAGAGAGAATGTTGGACATTTCTACATGCCAACCAAAGAAACTAGGTAAAACACAGGGTATTTTTCCCAAATGCACATGGCATCTTTCCATGCCCAAAAATGCATAGAATCTAAGGTAAAATGAATCTCAGTGAAAAAGGAAATGAAGAGACATTCTCAGAAGTAAGAATTCACTGAGAAATGAAGGAATAAACACATAGAATTAACTGGAAAACACAAAGGGTTTTACCTTGTAAAAACACAGAGATATAATACAGCTTTGTTGGGAGACCAGGAATAAAATGCATGGCAGTTTCAATCATAAAATCACAATGGAAATGTCGTTATACTCTCAGGACCTCTTCGAAAGGCACATAGGTAAATCCATTTTTAACAAAGAGGTAATAAATCACAAAGGATGCAAATTTGATGAAGTCGCATAGGAAGTGTTCTACAGTCACCCTGCTTCACCAGACCGTCAATAAATAGACTAATTCTAAGACATAGACAAGAAAAACTTGATATAGTGAAAATTCAAAATGGAAATATTGTGACTGAAGACGATAAGTCGAAGATGTTCTCCCACGGTTGCGCTTCATCCAGCTCCCCACTTTCTAACCATGAATACCTCACCGGTACCTCTTATACAACACTAGGGGTACTCTTCTTCCCCTTTATCCCCCTGAGAAACAAAGGGGACATGCACAACCACAACCATAATACTATACCTCCCAGCTCCCTCACAAGTATATCTACCACTCTCTCTCTCTCGAGGTGGGTATCCCAACTCTCACAAGTAAAACCAATCATAATTTCTACAGCATAACCTTACTCGTACCAGTCATGATCCATTCATCCTCTCAACCATTTCTTTTATATAAATTTTCTTAGTGACCACTGTCATTTTCACATTAAATTCATTTTTTTTAAATCAATTAGGAATTAATTCTCCCATACACTTGTCACCCATTCCCTTAGTTGCACCAATAAATCCACAACTTAATTAAATTAAATTTTAAATTCCCTCACCCATCCTAAAAGCACTCCTAAAATCACTCCTAGCTATCCCTTTATTCCCTCTATTTCCCTTTTAATGACTGACGCCTTTCTAAAACTTATTTTCATTTAATTTAAGAAATTTATTTAGTTAAACTAGACTAGATACCTCTCTATGCTTACACATTTATGCTTTATTCCTTTCTCAACTAAAATTCTAATTTAGTATTTACTTTCACAAGTGTATTAATCATTCCCTAGGATTTCGTTTTATTTTCATTTATTCTTAATTTGATTTATTTCATCCCCTCGTCATTTAATTTAAAATTTTTAGTTTTTAGTCTTCTCACTCACTTAGACTTAGGCTTAGTTAAATATTTAATTGAAAATTCCTATACCCTTACGGATCATGCTTATTAAATTCATTCTTTAATTGATTAATTAATTAGTTAGTTAATTCAGTAGGTGCTCAAGATTTTAAGGTTTAACATTCGCTCAAGTTTTCTATACCACCTAGATTCATTGAATTAATTTTTTTTATACCACATCATGCCCTTCAAGACGCACTCCATGCTCCAAGGGTTCCACTCGCCTTTTATTCAAATTTAAATTACATGATGTGTCCTTCAAGATGCACTACGTGCTCCAAGGGTGCCACTCGCCTTTGGATAGTTTTGGTAGTTGTCCAATCCTTCGAGTCAATACTCCGTTCAGGCAACCTTGTATGAGACTAAGGGTCTCTAAGGAATAAGGAACATGCCTTATTGTGCACCCCTTAGAATCTCTGTGAGTGACTATATGAGTATTCCCTCACGACATTGTGGATCTCTCAAACTAGATAATCATGAATCTACAATTTGAGCCACGTTGGGAGTTCTAGTAGACTAGGACAGGGTTGTTGCCACACCTCTCCCTCAATATCTTGTTGGTGTGGATGGCCCCTTTACTCCTTATGTGAGTCTGATTAGCAAGAAATTGTAATCCTGCATCCAACAACGAAACATTTTCAATCATCCATAAAAAACATCATAATATACTCAATCATAAGTCACATATGCATAAATAAAATTATCCAAACCAATACAGTCTACTCCCTAACTCGATCCAGAGTCCAAGGAGGTCCATTGATGCCAGTGGCATCCTAAATCTATCAATTGTCCTACACACTCAGGGGAAAATCATCAATAGAATTTGTCAATACAAAGATATGAAATAAATTAAAATCATAATCCATCAACATCATCATAAAATCCATAAGAGAAACAATATCTATGTGCTATAACCGGATCACTTGAACACAAGTGTCCTCAAAGAATAATTCAATAACATGTGCTTGCAAGAGGGGGATGTTACATACACCCCCTCTTGTTTTAAACTTTATCCCAAAGTTTCATAGTATATAAGTGCAGTAAAAAAAACATGTGACAAGATCTAAATGTCTAACTATCAAAGAAAAATGGAAACTGTTGGCACATATCATATGCATCCTCCCAAGTAGCAGAGTGTGGACTATAATTTTCCCATTGGACCTTGAACTGATCGACTATTCGACATTGTAGTTGTCGAATGTGATGGTACATAATGAATATTGGCTCCACCATGAGTGCACCCTTGTCTAACACCTGTAAGGAAATCAAGTCAATCACATGTGTAGGATCACTAACATAATGTCTCAAATCGGATACATGAAAAACATCGTGCATACACCTCAAAGAATCAGGCAAGTCTAGTCGATAGGAAATGATCCATTTCTTTTCCACTACTTCGAAAGGTCCCAAAAACCTAGGAGAGAGTTTAACACCCTTTCCAAACCTGATCCAACTATTGTGCGGTTTCACCCACAAGAATAATCGATCACCGATTTCGTAACTACATTCAATGTGATGCGCATCGACATAACTCTTCTTATGATCTTGCACTTCCTTGTTCCTTTGTATTATCATTTTAATTTGTTCTTCCATTTCTTGTCTTTCTTGTGGCCCTACCAAGACCCTATCCTCAAGCATCCCAACTCAAAGGCATTCGACATAGTCACCCGTAAAGAAACTCGAAAGGTGCCATCTTAATGGTGATTTGATAGGTATGGTTATACACGAACTCTACCAATTGCAAGAACTCTTCCTAATGCTTTTGTTGGTCCATCACATATATACGCAATATATCTTCCAAAATTTGGTTCGTTCTTTCTGTCTGCCCATCTGTCTTAGGGTGATACATTGTACTCAAGTTAAGTCAAGTTCCCAAGTCCTCTTGGAAACTAGTCCAAAATTGTCCTGTAAACACCGATCCTCGATCGGATATGATATTTTTAGGTACTCCGTGCAATCTCACAATCTCACTGATAAAGAATCTAGTTATTTATGGAACCTGATACATCGTATGCATAGGGATAACATCACTCTTCGTTGGAGTGTCAACTACCACGAAAATCAAGTCGTGCCTCCTTGCCATTAGGGGAAACCCCACAATAAAGTCCATCAAAATTACCTCCCATTTCGATTATCGAATAGTTTGTGGTTGTAGTAATCCTACCAGATGTCTATGTTCAACCTTCACTTGTTGAAATTCTATACATCTCGCACACAATTGACGATGTCCACCTTCACTCGTTTCCAGAAGAATAAGGGCTTAAGGTTTGCACTCATCTTCGTGATTCCTGGATGATCCATGTACACTGCTTTATGAGATTTGTTTAATATTAATCTTCTTAAATCGTCATTAGGTGATATGTAAATCTAGTTATTATACCTCATTAAAGCGTCGTTGTTCAATGTAAATCCCTCAAACTTTGGTACCAACATGGTGTCTTGGTTGATATTTTCCTTAACCTATTTATACCAGTCATGGTCACACTGTAAAGTTGGAATCTTTTCTTGAATATTCATCTGAAGAGGAATCATGAAGAATATCCATGGTCTCTGAATCAATGCATCTACCACTTTGTTCACTGTCCCTTTTATGTAAGTAATCTCAAAATTGTACTTGCTAAGAAGTTCTGACCAATTCCTTTGTCGTGCATTCAAGTCACTTTGCATAAAAATGTGTTGAAAACCACAATGGTTTTTTTTTTCAGTTTGAATTTCCATCCAATCAGGTAGTGCCTCCACACTCGCAGGACATACATAATGGCCAAAAACTCCAAATCGTACGTCATGTAGTTCTCCCCGTGCTTTCTTATCTTCCTTGAGATGCAAGTGATCACTCGACCATCTTGCATCAATACTTTGCCTAAGCCTTCCTTGGATGCATCTGTGCATACCAAGAAGTCCTCATCCATGTCGGGGAATTTTAGTATTGTTGTTGTTGTGAAAATATCCTTGAGCCTTCAAAATTCTTCCGTGCATTTCTCGGTCCATACAAACTTCTTTTTTTTCTTCTGCAATTTCGTGATCGTATTTTCTATCTTCTAAAAACCTTCAAAGAACCGTCGATAATACCCAGATAAAACCATGAAGCTACGTGCTTCTGGTACGTTCATCGGCGCAGGACATTCTATAATAGCCTCCACCTTCACTAGATCCACATTGATGCCTTCGTTGGAGATAACATGCCCCAAATAATGAATCCTCGACTGATAAAAAGAGCATTTTGGCAGCTTCCCATATAATTTGTTCTCTCGTAAACATTGTAGAACCAATCGAAAATGTTATTAATGTTCATCATGTTCTTTCGTCATCCGAGAATATATCATTATGTCGTCAATGAATACTTGAACAATCGTGTCCAAGTATTTGCGAAACACCCCATTCATCAAGCTCATGAATACCCATGGGGAATTTGTCAGTCCAAACGGTAAAATGGTAAAGTTGTAATGCTTTAACCTCGTCTTGAATGCAGTCTTAGAAATGTATTCCGCTTTGATCCGTAATTGGTGATATCCTGATGATCCAGGTGGATATTGGTGGCCACCAACATATTCCAATTGGTTCCTCATGTCTGTTTTTTATTTAGCACGTATTTATGTAATGATTTATAATTGTGAGCTCTACACTTTTGGGTATGTATGAAGCCTCATACATTATCCAGGTGGATATAGGTGGCCTCTCACCTATTCCAACTGGCTGATTTTGTATTTTTTCATGTCAACACATCTTGTTGTACTTCCATGGTTGTTTTGGGGACCTAAACATTGTTTTTTTTTTACTCGCCACAGTTAGACTATAGAAAGAGTCATATTATGATGGTGGAATGTATATATATATAAAATACCTTTCCAACGGGATATCAAAATACTAAAACAGAGTTTGTATGCAAACGTTACGACCCTAGGAAGTTGAGGTACCAAATTACACCAACTTACCCATAGGGCCCAAATGACTTCTGGCGTTTCACCTTCTAGGGTTAGGCTTTTGGATGTCTAGGGTTTTGGAATTCATGAGTTATGAAAAGGGCCTATGGAGCCTCATTTTAATCCATTTTTCTCAAGCGGATGTGCGTAGCATGCACATCGCTTCTCAAAGATAACTATGATCATTCGAACAAGTTTCAGTTCTATTGTTTTATAGTTTCATCCTATTTCATTATTTAATAGAAGATATTGTTCACTGGATATTTGTGTTATTCTCCCTATCTCTCTGTTTATGATATTCAGTATGTGAATCAGTTCATTCCTCTCCTAAATCCATATCACTGGTATCAGAGTGGTCTTCTCTTCATTTATTTTTCTTCATGCATTTCCCCGGCAAGGTCTGGGTACAAGTAGTTTAGACTCGAAGCAATCGCGCCATTACCAGATAGGTCGTGTCGAGCCCAAAAAAACCCCATGGGAGACAAAAATAAATATGATGGAGTAGGAGATCCTATTAAAATGTTACTCAAGGTATCCCTCGCATGACAAAGGAACGAAATGACAGACAACTTCGTGCAGATCCTTCAACGGTTGCCCACGAGAGAAACATATTCATCAAGTGGCCATGCAACCCCCTTCAAGGTACATGTAAATTTTGATATTCCATTATTTAAAGGACTGATAGATGCAGATGTTGTAGATAAATGGTTGAATCTGCTTGAAGGATACTTTTTGGTCCAAATTTTTTCCTATAAGGAAAATATCAATTTTGCACTCCTCAAGGTCGTTCCCAATGTTAAAGACTAGTGGGATACTTACTCTGAGAAAAGGGTCATGGAGGAATATGCAATCTTTGTGGTGGCCCCTACATGGGATTCCTTCGGGGACGCCATTAACGAACAGTACTACCTTGTTGGAAGCTATGAGGACCAGTACACCATATAGACCACCCTACGTGAAGAAAGGGACCGGACAGTACCAAACTTCACCAATATTTTCCATACCCTACACACCAAATTGGGTATCAAATATTTTGAGCATCATCTATTGCTCAAATACTACAGTTGTTTGTATAGATATATTCAAACAGAAATGGATTTCTTGGACATCGCCTCATTGTGCATGGCTTATAGATACATTGTCAAGATTGGGAAAAAGTTTAATCAAAAACGATGAGAGTTTGGATCTGCAAACCCCTCATAGTCGAAGCAGGGAAAAGGAAACCCCAACCCATATAGCAAGGGACCAAGTCAAGATGGCCTCCCTCACGACAATTCCTCCAAGTGGAAACACAAGAAGGGAAATGAGAAGATGAAGAAGGACACGGGAAAATGGTGTGAGTACCATAAGAGTCCTTGGAACAACACCGATGAATGTTACTCTAAGAAGTCCCTCGTGGTCGAGCTGAAGGCTTCCAAGTTAGAGGCCGATTCTAATTCCAAGTCAAATCCTAAAGGAGTGAAGTGTATTATCGATGTTGAACCCAATGCCATGGTCGCTACCACCAAAGTCTGGCGAAGAAGACCAAAATAACCAAAGGAAGGGGAAAGCCTCATTCACTCATAGATGTGGGCCAAGAGGACTCTGATTCATTTCATTGTCGACAATGACAGTGAGAAGAACCTGATTTCAGCAGAGGTCATCAAGCAGCTAACTCTTCCAATGACACTGCACCTACAACCCTACACCATCGGCTGGCTTCGTCAAGGAAGATATCTCTGTGTTAGCCAACAGTCTTGTCTGCCCTACAACATCAATCCTCTCAAATATGAGGTACTGTGTGATATTTCTCCCCTTGAATTTTGTTATGTTCTTTTAGTACAACCATATTTGTGGAAGCGTCATATTGTGTATGAGTCTAGACCCTACAATGCTATTATTACTTTGGGTAGACAATTGTATAGGATCCCAGAGGTGGCACTGCCTATTGTTATTTCTTTAATCTATGCTAAGCATTCTAGTAAGTTCATTTCACAAACCATGAAGTTCGTCTTCTTTGTGATCCATGCTCACAGTAAGTAGAAGGTCATCGCCACATTCGTCGCCTCTACCCAACACCTCTCTTTGCACTATAATCAAGTGGACAAGATCATGGAAGAATACAAAGACATCTTTGCCTCACCTATAGGGGTACTGACACAATGCCAAGTAAATCATCCAATTGATCTATTCCGCAATACACCTCTACCAAATGGACCAGTCTATCTGCACTCGTTGATGGTGAATGAAGAAATCAGGCATCAGATCCAAGATCTTATTCAAAAGGGGAACATCAGACCCAACTCCTTCCCTTGTAGAAGCCCGATTGTACTAGTGCAAAAGAAGGAAGGGACTTGGTGACTTTTCATTGATTGTAGAGTGTTAAACAAAATCACAGTTAAGAACCACTACCACATTCCCTGGATTGATGACCTTCTTGACCAACTCAAGCGGGAAAATTTATTCAGCAAGATTTACTTGAAGTTTGTCTACCACCAGGTTCCCATCGAACCAACTGATGTCTGGAAAATAACTTTCAAGTCTAAAGAAGGTCTCTATGAATGGTTAGTCATGCCCTTTGGATTAACAAATGCACCATCCACTTTCATGAGGTTGATGGACGATGTATTGAGACCCTTCACCAACTCCTTTGTGGTCGTATATTTGGATGACATCCTCATATTCAGCAGGACGTGGGAGGAGCACATGCGTCATATTCAAAAGGTTTTGAGCACTTTGCGGCAGCACAAGCTTTATGCCAACTTGGAAAAATTCTCTTTTGGCATGAACATGGTCCAATACCTGGCATACATTGTTGATGAGAATGGGGTACATGTTGATCCAACTAATATCCAAGTCATCTGTTACTGGACATCCCCGACCACACTGATCGAGATTTGGAGCTTCTTGGGACTAGCCAATTTCTATCAACGGTTCATGTTGGGCTTCTCCCATATTGCTTGGGCCATCATCCAAGTGACCAAGGGCGGTGGTAGGGACAAGTTCATGTGGGAGAAGGAGAATAAATGAGAATTCGATGATCTGAAACATCATTTTTTCTCATCTCCAGTACTCTCCTTTCCTGATCTGCAACAACCATTCGAGTTTGAGACTGATTCATCTAACTATGATGTGTGCGTAGTTATCACTCACCATGGGCATCCGGTGGAATACCATAGTGATACACTCTCTGATGTTGTCCAGAAATATCCCACCTGTGACAAGGAAATGTATTCCATTGTACAACCCTTCCTTCAATGGAAACATTAGATTCTGGGGAAAGAGATGATCATACACATTGATCACAAGCCTTTGTAGTTCATACAAACACAAGGGAAATTGCAGAATGCCCGCTATCAGAAGTGGTCCACCTACCTGCAAAAGTTCCATATCAACATCAAATATAATAAAGGTATTTGCAATCAAGTCATTGACTTCCTCACTCTGCCTCCTGTGGTTGCAGTCACCCCTATGCTCCATTCCTATGGACATGAAACATCAGAGCGGCCCCAAATTTAACACCAAGATCTGAAATTCACCACAACCTATCATCTCTTGGGTATAGGCTCCACTATCATTGATTTTAACATTTAGGACAGACTCTTATGCCACATGGGCCATCTCTGTGTTCCTACAAGCGAGCATGCAAAGTTGATTTGGGAATCCCACTACAGTCGGGTGGCAGGACATTTTGGCATAGGGAAAATTGTGGTCGTTCTTTAGAAACATTTTTATTGGCCAAAAATTCGACAGGACGTTAGAAAATATATCATATATTGCACTTCCTGTGCCATTTCCAAGCCAACCATCAAGAATCAAGGATTATACACCCATCTTCCTATTCCCGAGAAGTCGTGGAAATCCATCTCCATGGATTACATGTCTAGTTTGTCATCCAACAAACATGGAAATGACTGTGTGTTTGTGGTCTTTGATTGGTTTTTGAAGATGGCCATCCTCGTAGCATGTAAGAAGAATGTCACATCGACAGATACGGCCAAATTCTTCTTCAAAGGAGTTTGGTTCCACTTTGGGATCCCACAGACGATCATCTTTGATCAAGACAACATGTTTCTCAGCATCTTTTGGTCGAGTCTCTAGTCTCTGTTGGACACCAAGCTCACAAAATCCACTGCTTTCCACCCCCAAACCGATGGTTAAACTGAGGTCATCAATTAGATGATTTGCACATCCTATGCATGTACAATTCTAAGAATCCCCAAACATGGGACAAGAGTCTCCCATATGTCCAATAGAGTTACAACATGGCTCTCCATAGTTCCACAGACCATAGCCCATTTCCGGTGGGTCTGGGATTCCAACGCTTGGGACCCATTGATGTTGCACTTCCTCTTTCCACCGCACCGACATAATCTTCTCTTGATAAGTCTACGAACAATAAAGACACCAGATTCATTGAAAATATTCAACACGTCGGCCAACAGGTCCAAGAGATTTTGCAGAAATCCAGTGCTAAGTACAAGTAGTGCTATGATCGACATAGGGTACACACAATATATCTTCCAAAATTTGGTTTTCTCTTTCTGTCTGCCCATCTGTCTTAGGGTGATACACTATACTCAACTTAAGTCGGGTTCCCAAGGACTCTTGGAAACTAGTCCAAAATCATCCTATAAACATTGATCCTCGATCGGATAAGATATTTTTAGGCATGCCATGCAATATCACAATATCACGAACAAAAACTCTAGTTATTTATGGCACCTGATACATCATATGCACATGGATAAAATGTGCATTCTTTGTTAGAGTGTCAACTACCATGAAAATCGAGTCGTGCCTCCTTGCCATCGACGACAATCTCATAATAAAGTCCATCGAAATGACCTCCCATTTTGAATATCAAATAGTGTGTGGTTGTAGTAATCCTACCGGATGTCTATGTTCAACCTTCACTTTTTGACATTCTATGCATATCACCACGCAGTTGACCATGTTCATCGTCATTCCTTTCCAGCAGAACAACGGCTTAAGGTATTCCCTCATCTTAGTGACTCTTGGATGAGCCATGTACACTGCTCTATGATCTTTGTTTAATATTAATATTCTCAAATATTCATTAGGCGATATATAAATCTAGTTATTACACCTCATTAAAGAGTCATTTTCCAATGTAAATCCCTCAAAATTTGGTACCAACATGGTGTCTTGGTCAATATTTTCCTTAACCTCTTTATACCACTCATGGTCACACTATAAAGTTAGATTTTTTTCTTGGATATTTGTCTGAAGAAGTATCACGAAAAATATGCATGGTCTCCGACTCAATGCATATACCACTCTGTTCATTGTCCCTTTTATGTAGTTAATATCAAAATCGTACTCGCTAAGTAGTTCTCACCAATGCCTTTGTCGCGCATTCAAGTCACTTTGCGTAAAAATTTGCTGCAAACCACAATGTTTTTTTTTCCAGTTTGAATTTCCATCCAAACAGGTAGTGCCTCCACACTCTCATGGCATACATAATGCTTTCTTAACTCCAATTCATGCATCATGTAGTTCTCCTCATGCTTTCTTAACTTCCTTGATATGCAAGCGATCACTCAACCGTCTTGCATCAATACTCTGCCTAAGACTTCCTTGGATGCATATTTTCATACCAAGAAGTCCTTGTCCATGTTGGGGAATTTTAGTATTGGTGTTGTTGTCAAAATCTTCTTGAGCCTTCGAAATTCTTCCACGCATTTCTCAGTTCATATGTAAACTTATTTTTTTTCTTCTGCAATTTCATGATCAGATTTGCTATCTTCGAAAAAACTTCAACGAACCGCCAATAATACCCAACTAAACCCATGAATCTACATACTTATGGTACGTTCATCGACGCATGCCATTCCATAATAACCTCCAACTTCGTTGGATCCACATCCATGCCTTCGTTGGAGATAACATGCCCCAAATAATGAATCCTCGACTAATAAAAAAAGCATTTCGATAGTTTCCCATATAATTTGTTCTCTCGTAAACATTGTAGAACCAAGCGCAAATGTTCATCATGTTCTTTCGTTGTCCGAGAATATATCAATATGTCATCAATGAATACTTGAAAAATCTTGTCCAAGTATTTGCAAAACACCCCATTCATTAAGCTCGTGAATACCCCTGGGGAATTTGTTAGTCCAAACTATAAAATGGTAAACTTGTAATGCTTGAACCTCATCTTGAATGAAGTATTAGGAATGTATTCCTCTTTGATCAGTAACTGGTGATATCCTAATGATCCAGGTGGATATTAGTGGCCACCCACGTATTCCAACTGGATCCTCATGTTCATTTTTTATTTATCACGTCTTTATGTAATGCTTTATAATTGTGAGCTCTACACTTTTGGGGTTATCTGAAGCCTCACACATTATCCAGGTGGATACGGGTGGCATCTCACCTAATCCAACTGGATTATTTTGTATGTTTTCATGTCATCGCATCTTGTTTTATTTCCAGGGCTATTTTGGGGCCCTAAACATTATTTGTTTTACTCACCACAGTCATACTATAGACAGAGTCAAATTCCGACAGCGAAATGTGTAGATATCTAAAAGACCTTTCGAATGGGATATTACGTGCATAAAATGGAGTTCATATGCAAATGTTACGACCCTAGGAAGTTGAGGTACCAAATTACACCAACTTACCCATAGGGCCCACATGACTTCTGGTGTTTCACCTTCTAGGGTTAGGTTTTTTGATGTCTAGCTTTTTGGAATTCATGAGTAATATGAAAAGGACCTATGGAGCCTAATTTTAATCCATTATTCTTAGTTGGATCTGCGTAGCAGCCACATCTCTTCTCATAGATAACTACAACCATTTGAGCAAGTTTTAGTTCTGCAGTTTTACAGTTTCATCATATTTCATTATTTAATAGAAGATATTGTTCACTAGATATTTGTTTTATTCTCCCTATCTTTGTGTTTATGATATTGAGTCTATGAATTAGTTTGTTCCACTCCTAAATCTAGATCAGTGCTATCAGAGCGGTCTTCTCTTCATTTATTTTTCTTCGTGCATGTCCCCGACAAGGTTTGGGTACAAGTAGTTGAGACTCGAACCAATTGAGGAATTACCATATAGGTCACGCCGATCCCGACAACAACCCATGGGAGATGAAAATAAATATGATGGAGCAGGAGATCCTATTAAAATTTTGCTCGAGGTATCCCTCGCATGACAAAGGAATGAAACGATGGACAACTTTGCTCAGATACTTCGACAGTTTCCCATGACAGAAGCATTTTGATCAAGCGGCCATGCAACCCCCTTCAAGGTACATGAAAATTTTGATATTCCATTATTTGAGGCACTGATAGATGTAGATGTTGTAGATAAATGGTTGAATCTGCTCGAAGGATACTTTTTGGTCCACAATTTTTCCAATAGGGAAAAGATCAATTTTTCACTCCTCAAGGTCGTTCCCCATGTTAAAGACTGGTGGGATATTTACTCTGAGCAAAGGTTCATGGAGGAATATGAAACATTTGTGATGGGCCCTACATGGGATTCCTTCCGGGACGCCATTAAAGAACAATACTAACCTGTTGGAAGCTACAAGGACCAGTACACCATATGGACCACCATACGTCAAGAAATGGACCATACAGTAGTAGACTTCACCGATATTTTCCATACCCTACACACCAAATTAGGTATGAAATATTTTGAGAGTCATCGCATGCTAAAATACCATGGTTGTTTTCATAGATATATTCAAACAAAAATGGAGTTCCAAGACATCGCCTCATTGGGCGCGGCTTATAGATACTCTATCAAGATCAGGAAAAAGTTTAAGCATAAATGACAAATGTTCGTATCTACAAACCCCTCACAGCCAAAGAAAGGAAAAGGAAACCCCAACCCATACAACAAGGGACCAAGTCGAGATGGCCACCCTCAAGACAATTTGTCCAAACGTCAACATAAGAAGGGAAACGAGAAGACAAAGAAGGACATGGAAAAATGATGTGAGTACCATGAGATTCCTTGAAACAACACCGACAAATGTTGCTCCAAGAAGTCTCTTGTGGTCGAGCTGAAGGCTTCTGATTCAAAGGCCGATTCTAATTTCGAGTCAAATCTTGAAGGAGGGAAGTGGATTATCGAGGATGAACCCAGTGCCATGGTCTCTACCACCAAATTCTGGCAAAGCAAACCAGGAAAACCATAGGAAGGGGAACTCCTTGTTCACTCGTAGATGCGTGTCAAGGGGGCTCCGATTCATTTCATTCTCGACAATGACAGTTAGAAGAATTTGATTTCAGGAGAGGTCGTCAAGCCGCTAACTCTTCCAATGACACTGCACCTGCAACCCTACACCATCGGTTGGCTTCGTTAAGGAAGAGATCTCTGCATCAACCAATAGTGTCGTCTGCCCTATGGCATCAATCCTTTCAAATATGAGGTACTGTGGGATATTTCTCCCCTTGAAGTTTGTGATGTTATTTTAGTACAACCATATTTGTGTAAGCGTGATGTTGTGTATGATTCTAGACCCCGCAGTGTTATTATTTCTTTGGGTAAACAATTGTACAATATCCCAGAGGTGGAATCACCTATTGCTATTTATTTAATCTATGCTAAGAAATGCGGTAAGGTCATTTCACAGACCAGGAAGTTCTTCTTCTTTGTGATCCATGCTCACAGTAAGTAGAAGGTTGTCGCCACATCCATCACCTCTACATAACTCCTCTCTTTGCAACAAAAGCAAGTGGATGAAATCATTGAGGAATACAAAGACATCTTTGCCTCACCTATAGGGGTTGTGACACACTGCAAAGTCAAGCATCCAATTGATCTTACCCTTGATGGATCTTTATCGAATGGACCAGTCTATTGGCGCTTGCTTGTGGAGAATGAAGAAGTCAGCCATAATATCCAAGAGCTTATTCAAAATGGGCACATTCGACCCAATTCCTCCCCTTGCAAAAGCCTGATTGTACTAATGCAGAAGAAGGACAAGACTTGGTGATTTTGCATTGATTACAGAGCCTTAAAAAAAATCACAGTCAAGAACCACTACCCCATTCCCAGGATTGATGACCTTCTTGACCAACTCAAGGGGGGGAATTTCTTTAGCAAGATTGACCTGAAGTTTGGCTACCACTAGGTTCCCATCGAACCAACTGATGTCTGGAAGACAAATTTCAAGTCTAAAGAAGGTCTCTACAAATGGCTAGTCATGCCCTCTAGCTTAACAAATGCACCAACCACTTTCATGAGTTTGATGGATGATGTATTGAGACCCTTCACCAACTCCTTTGTGGTCATATATTTGGATGACATCCTCATATTCAACAGAACATGGGAGGAGCACATGTGTCATATTCAACTGGTTTTGATCACTCTGTGGCAGCACAAGCTTTATGCCAACTTGGAAAAATGATATTTTGGCATGAATGTTAAGCTCCAATCTACCCAAGTAAATTAGAGTGAAAATGATTGTCAATCCGGTGTTTCTAAGACTTAGAGGAACGTCCAAAGTATATGGATTTAGAGATAGTTTTTATCTTAAATGGAGATAAATCAAAAACCTATTATAAGGCTGAGTGTGAAAGAGATGTTAAGCTTCTATTCAGAAGTCATATTCATAGATCTCATAACAATAATTAGCACTTGTTTTTCTTAAAGAGTAAAAACAGTAAGCATTCAAGAGATGTTCGAACTAGTTTTAATACCTATCAAATGTTAAAAGAACAAAACTCTTATTCAAGAGATGCATTCATTGTCTTCTTTCATTCATTCATTAACAACTATCATCAAATCAAATCAAAGTACTGAAACCATAAATAACTCAAAAAGCATTCAAAACTATCTTAATGCTTGAAGTCAAACTACACATTGAATTCTCATTCAAGAAATCATTCACAATATGAGTAAGGCTTGAAAACATTAAACATGTAATTGAGCTATGAAATTCATCTACCTACAGAAAGATAAAACTCATCTACAGCAAGATCTAATCTAAAACATGTACTTGAAAAAGAACACAAGGAAAGAGTGTACTAGTTTGGCAATGGGGGCCCTCCAATGCTTCACTAGTACACTTGAGTTGACTTCAGCTAAGAAAGAACTCCAGTAGAATTCAAATCATCGTAAGCATTCACAGGAACAAAACAAAGAGCTGATCTTCAAGAGTGCAAATTCTCAAGTTTCTTCATTCATATCAAGATTGTCTTACTAGTGTAAGCTTAAGAGTATTTATACAAGAGTCTTAAAACCAAAAATGCTAAAAAGTCTCCTAAATATAATGATCATGTCCACAATATCCTAGGAGGGTCGAATTCCTCCTTTAGATCCACAATATATGGTCAAAATCCCACGAAATCCAAAACTATCCAAGATTTAAGGATGAAATAGGGCATTTTCTGCTGAAGTGGCCCTGTTTGACCAGTGTTGACCGGACATATGGAAGACTCAGATTTTGAATCTAATAGCTCATTATCCATCCTTGTACATTAGGGAACACGACCCAAGTGTTATATTTCACCCAGGTGTCCGGCAAGTATACAAACCACGGAACTTTTACGGGATTTGGTCAAATCCTGTAATTTCTGATAAATTTTCAATTTTAATGCTAAAATTTGGAAAACTCAATTATTAAGCTAAAGAATGACAAATATACCTTGCATAGCCTGTTTCATGGAAAATGTGGAATGAAATGAAGGCAAAATGGATGGATAAAGAGGCAAAAGTATGGTTTATAGAGAAAAATGGAAGCACAAAAATGGACTCAACATCTCCCCCAAGAGGAAGTCCTTGCATGTCCTCATGCACAAAAATGTCCCTGACCTGTGTCACTAATATTCTGCCACTTATGTTGCCTGCAATAAAGTTTCCACATTCGCCTGAGTTGTATGAAGTGCTTTCATCTTTTGATACTTCTGTTTATAAGCCTTTTTCTGTTGGAACCACTTATAAGCTTGTTTGGAAATTAACTTATTCTGTTTTTTAAGCTTCTTGTTTTTCATCTTCAAAGTGTCATTCTCCTCTTGTGTTTTGTGGCTTTGAGTTCTCAACATTTCATTTTCTGTTTTGATGTATCTTTCTAAGACTTCAATTTCTTTGATTTTTCTCTTCATGTCCCTGATTAGTTGTTCCATATCCACTCTCATATGTTCATAGGTAGAAGTTTCTTGTTCCTCAAAGCCATCATTTCCCAATGATTTTTCTTCAAGAGTATGAATATGTTCATATTGTGCCTGTTGTGCTTCATCATCTTTCTCTTGTATTTGGCCTTTTTGAACTTGTGGTTGTTTTCTTGTCCTCCTTTCATAAGTGGTAAAAATTTTGTCTTTTTCCTCAAGTTCCTTCCCTTTTGATACCATACTTATTGTTTTTCTCCTCCACATAGGCGGTTTTGGGCTTGTTTCCTTGGGGTCTTGTACTTCTCCTTCATCATCAGTCACTACTAGAATTTGTTCCTCTCCTTCTTCCTCCTTTATGGTTTCAAAACCATTTTCAATGGTAAACTGTTGCCAAATCACATTTTTCTTCTGTAGTTCATCTTTAATGATCATTTTAATAAGACCACAGTGATACAAACTCCTTTATGTGTTCCTTCCCTGTTTCTGGGCAGTCTTGGCCATTTTGGAAAGGCTTTGTAAGAGAAAGTAAGGCATATTTATCTCACAATCACCTCTCAAATGTTGTAGCAGTTTAATATGATATAAATAAATGATGCTAAACCTTCCCTCACAGGTTATAAATTTATGTATAAGGTATGCCAACTCATCCCAG
>ML857309.1:25816-38040 GCA_009831015.1 Picea engelmannii
GGAATTTGGCCCTTAAGGCTCCAGATTGTGAACGAGGTGCTCTGATACCATTTGTACTGGCCATATTAATTTAACATCAAATAATTAATCAAACAAAACAGTAACTTCTACTTGATTTATGAAACTCGGTAATTTCTTATAAATTCAACACACACACATATAAATTGATCAATGAATAATAAGATTCATAACAGAATAAACAAATAAGAAATTTAAAATACCTTGGTCTGATGCTAACCCTGCGCTTTCCACTTGCCTTGTTGACCTTCCTGCTGCTGCCTTGCCCAGCTTGAAGCCACGGACCAACTCTGCACAAAATCGAGTTTCCACCTTGCCAACTAGGATAACTACCTAGCTCCAGGATACCATATGGATATCCTAGCCCCCATGCCCAAAACCCCTAGAAAATCGGTGCCCCTTGTTCTAATCCTCCCGACTACAGAACTCCAACTCTTCTCTGTACAAATCCAAGAGAACCCTCCCAAAATAAAAAAATTCCCCGTAGAATGATAATCCCTCCTTCGTAAACCTCCTCCCCTCATATCCCTCCTTCACCGTCCTTTTCCCCATTTACTTCCTTACCTACCCATAGTTAATGCCCCTTATCCAATTATTTAATGTTCCCTATCCGTTTATTAATGCCCCTTATCCCTTCCGTATACGTAACCTTTTTAATTTAAACAATATAATTTATTAATCTTTTTTTTTTAATTTATTACCCTGTTCATTCAATGTGATAGGTAATTAATTTAATTAATTAATTAACCAAAATTATAACAATTAATTTAATTAATTAATTAACCAAAATTATAACAATTAATTTAATTAATAATATTTAATTAGTATTATTATGCCAATCTTTGTTTAGTTAAAACCATGTTAAGACAATTAATCCCCTAATTAATTTTTACTTAATAATTCCTAAACATATATTCTACTAGGGTTGTTACAGTTAGTTCCATTGCGACGTTACTATGTTTCTTTGTTGTTTAAATTGTATTTCTGAATGTATAAATGGATTCAGTGTGTTGAAAAACCTTTGAGAATTATACAAACTTGTCCACTCAAATCTACAGATTCAACCATTCCTCACCGGATTTCGAGCTAAAGAAAACAGAAAAAATGGCCCAGAAATGACCAAAAAATAGAACGTTTAGATTACGGTTATGTAACTTGTCTCCCATAAAAAAAAATTATCTCCACAATACATGGATATAATTGTATGGCGTTGGCTAAATGTTCTACCTTTTGAGTTTTTTGGTCGGAATCCTGCGATGCAAATTTGGACAAAATCGCTATTTTTTGTTGTTTAAATTGCAGTTCTGAATGCATAAATGGATTCAGCCTCATGAAAAACCCCAGGCACTCTGATTATACAAACCTAGCCACTCAAATATACATATCTAAACATTCATCATCGGGGCAAAATCAAACTCAAAAAGTTGCCAGAAAACCTCGAAAAGATAGAACGTTTAGACTACTTAATCTTATGAAATAGACATAAATGTAAATATAAATATCTTGAAAAGGCAGGGAAAATATAAATATATCGAAAGGTATTTATGTATTAGATACACATGTTAATTATACATATATAAAAAAGGCATGAAAAGACTATATTAATAAAATATAGTAATACAATGATCTTAATGTATAAATTATAGTATTAATTTGCATGAATGTATAATGTAACATATTAATTACTTGATACATCACTAATATAATGTATTAATTAATTAATACATTTATACAATAATAATTAATACATTGGAAAAGTATTAATACACTAATAAACTAATATATTAATAATATATTATTAGAGTGATAATACATTATTACATTTAATATATATTAATACATTATTAAAGCCTTAATACATTAACATAATAATGTATTAAAGTATTAAAACATTAGTAATTTAATGCATTAATACTTAAATAATATATTATATTTTAGTAGTTAAATAAATATACTATAATGTATTGAGGCACTAATACATTAATAGAGTAGCATTACTTTGAATTTTCATATATTAAGTAATACGTTATTAATGTAATGTATTAATACATTACTAATAAAATAATATGTTTACACTAGTAATGTATTGTATTAATTAATTGATACATCAATAAATTATTAATTAATACATTAAATGTATTATTAATTAATAATATAAATACATCAATAATATACATCCTTAGTGGGCCTAATGATTAAGAACTATATAATGTATTGTATTAATTCATGAATTATATAATATAATAGTCTATTAATATATTAATGTAAATATATAATAAAAATGTGTAAATTAAATTTTATATTACTAGAATGTAACTTGTTATTTGTTTGATATATTAATGTAAATATATAATAAAAATGTATAAATTAAATTTTATATTACTAGAATGTAACTTGTTATTTGTTTGATATATTAATAATGTTATGTATTAATTAATTAATATATTAATATAGTGTTAAAGTATTAATACATTAATTATATATTAAATACATCAATAAAAACATTAAATACATTATTAAAATATTAATACATTAAAAAAGTAATAATATATTAATAAAATATAATAATACAATGATTTTAATGTATAAATTATAAATATCTAGAATGAGGGAGCTAGGGTATGGAACAACTTCAATCTAGGGTTTGGCAGTCGCGGCCACAACAGAGGACAACATGCGTACTAAGGGGAGCGGTAATGAAACCCCCTCATACAAGCAGGTAGTAGTAGACAAAGGGAAAGGCCCACAAGGCGTATTTTTCAAGGAACCAATAACAAGCACCTGAGGATTAGAACCAGAAAAGAGTTAGGAAAGAAACCAGGGGAAAAGCGATGGCATGGGGGAAGAAGCCAGAGAAACTTAGAGTGCTACGCAAGAAACGACGAGCCCCAATGGAGCAGAAGGGCGCAACCCATGTAAACAAAAAACAACAATGATACCCAAGGTAATACTGGAAGTTCCGCAACTGCAACTCTACAAGGACCAGATGAAGACACATGCGCTAATATGCAAGTTTATGGGTTTGTGTCCCACAGAAAGAATGTTGTGCAACTGGACTAAATATCAATGGAAGCCAAGCAGAGAAGTGGAACTACACCTTGGCTTGAAAGGCTTCTTTACAATAGTATTCATGAACCTGAAAGATAGGGATAAGGTCTTTGAGGGGGGGGCATACTTGCATGCCTCAGCAGGACTGTACATGCGACCATGGAAGGAAAACCTCTCCTCGGAGAAAGAAACTTTCAAAAATGTACCTGTCTAGCTCAGACTTTACTCCTTTTCGTTAGATTACTGGCTACCTTCCACCTTTGAAGCAATAGGGAACAAACTAGGAAAATACGTGAAGACATCAGAAGTAACCCTAAAAGGGCGATATACATCCTATGCAAGAATCTTCATAGAGATGGATGTGTCGGGGGCACTCCCAAAAGCCATAAACCTAGAATTCAAGGATGAGAAATGGATACTAAACATTGACTATGAGGAGATCCCCTTCATATGAAGAAGATGTCACAAACATGGACACCTAATCAGAGAATGTCCTCTCATTAAAAGAAAGAAGGGGAAAACACCAAACTATAGCAAGACGAGGATGGGTTTATAAAACCAAACCACAGAAACAAAGATAACAAGAAACAAAGTAAAACCCCAACAAGGAGCAATTCGAAGGCCAAGAATAGAACAGAAGGACGAGACAAGACCAACAAAGGGGAAGAAGGAGGAAAGGAAAAGGAAAAAGCTAAAGAAGCCAAGGAACAAACAACAAATGAGAATACTCATAGCCCAAGAAAGAAGATGGGACAGGGGGGTAGCGCAACTCCTATGGATGGCGAAACTAGAGATGCCACCACCCCCATGTAGGAGGAAAACAGACACGCGTAAATGACTCCAAGCGAGGTAGGAACGAAAGATACTGATCTTAGAGACATTGTGGAAAGGGAAGGGATAGATCTCCCGAACATATTGGAGAAATGGAAAAGGCAGGGCGTAGACAATGTACCAGCGGAGCAACTATATTTCATCCAATACATGTTCCTCCTAAGGGAGGAAGCCAAATCCAGAGGGCTCGAGCACACACATGGGGAGATAGGACACCTAGGAATCAAAGCAGGCCAGGGGCAACCACAAATCTCACCCAAGAAGACGAGAAGGAAAAAAGGAAGGCGGTCAAACAACATAGCCCTATAGGAACTGGGAGGTCTGTTGATAAACTCAGGTAAGATAAAAAATCTCTTTCCCAAATCCCCCCCACATGTTTAAATAAATATTATAACATGGAATATAAGAGGCCTAAACAACCCATGAAAGCAAAGAATCCTTAGAAATAGACTTAGGAAGGAATAATCGGACCTCTGTTTCATTCAAGAGACAAAATGCACTGTAGACAGGATGGAAACAATCAACAAAAACCAATGGAGCAAGTACAAGATGATGTTTGTCGAAGAACAATAGATGGAAGGAGGTATCCTCACCTTGTGGAACTCATAGGTGATGAACCTAATAGCAGTTGAGGTTATCAGGCACACACTTTCAGTTAATATGCAAATCATTGGTAATATGAAAATGATTTTGTTCACCAATGTGTATGGACCCCAGATGTTAGAGGAAAATAGAAGAATGCTTCTAGACCTTGAAGACCTAAAATCCCACTCCATCAACCTCCACTCGATCGTGGCAGGGGACTTCAACATCATCACATCACTTGCCGATAAAAAAATGAGGCACCGGGAAATTGGATAGAGATGCGGAAGAATTCTCAATGTTCATAGACACAACAGATATGGTGGACATAAGAACCAACAATGGACAGCTCACTTGGAACAATAAACGGATAAATCAACATCAAGTTGCGACAAGACTAGACAGATCCTTGGTGTGAGAATCCATCATTATGCAGGGGTTAACCTTAGACTACAACATCATTCCCTGAATGGTTTATGATCACTCGCCATTCCAACTGGAGGCATACTTCCCAACCTCCCCGAAGAATAGACCCTTCATATTTGAGAAATTCTAGATAGAACACCCCACCTTCAAGGAGAACATCAACCAGTGGTGGTGGGAGGAACAACTGGATCAAGGGACAAGGATGTTCAAACTCTAAAAGAAACTAAATTACATCATATATAAGCTTGGGGAGTCGAACAAGGAAATTTTTGGGAACATAAACCAAGAGAAGAAAAATATTGAAGAGCGAATGAGAAGACTCCAGGAAGTTTTCATATCAGAGGGCTATACAGAGGATCAAAAAAAGGAAGAGATCCAAATGACCCAGGAATGGGAGGGAAGATGCCAGAAGGAAGAAACTCTATGGTGCCAAAAGTCCCGAATCAGATGGCTAAAGGAAGGAGAGAGGAACACGACGTTTTTTCACAAAATAACCATTGCCAGAAGATCCCACAACAAAATCATGAAAATTAAGGATCAAGATGGGATCAAGAGAGAATCCCACAAGGAGATTGGAAATACCCTGGTAATTCACTTCCATGGGATAGCCCAAGAACCCACCAAAGACCGAACAGAGGCCATCCAAAGGATAACACAACACACCCCCCATCTTGTCACCGGGGAACAAAATAACAACCTAAACAAACCCATAGATAAGGAGGAAATTGATCAAGTGATCCAGGAGATACCCAACACGAAATCCCCAGGTCCAGATGGTTTCACAATGGAATTCTTCAAAGATTGTTGGGAAGTGGTCAAACATGATGTTTATAGGGTGGTGGAGGATTCTAGATGGTCGGTCTCCATCCTAAAAGCATTAAATGACATAATGATTACTCTAATCCCAAAATAAAATGAAGCAAGGACCCCCGATGAGTATAGACCCATAACTTTATGCAATGTATTTTACAAGATAATTTCCAAAGTCATAGCCAATATATTGAAACCCCTCCTACCCACACTAATTTCACAAGTACAGGTGGGCTTTGTCGAAGGAAAACAAATCATGGACAACATCATCCATGCCCATGAGCTAATCCACACCTTGAAAATCCAGAGTAGAGGGGGGATGATAATACAACTTGACCTAGAAAAAGCCTATGAAAAAATTAGCTAGCACTACATGGTCAAGAATATGGAAGGATTTGGTTTCACCCAACACTGGATCAGCTGGATTGTCAGACTAGTCTCAATGACAAGTTACTCGCTCCTAATAAATGGAGCCCCAACCAAACCCTTCTGGCCTATGAGAGGCATTAGACAAAGAGACCCGCTATCCCCCTTCATATTCATCCTGATGATGGAAAGTCTCAATCGAAGCATAAAAAGCGCAAGAGTAGTAGGAGAAATAACAGGCCTCAAACCTTTTGAAAACTTCCCTACTTCCACACACCAACAGTTCGTGTATGACACTTTACTCCATGGAACACCCATGGTCAAGGATGAAAAATCCTTTAAAAGAATCTTAGAAGAGTTTGGGGAATCCTCAGGAGCCGAGATCAACCATTCCAAATCTATGATCTACCTTTTCAACACAAACCCTGCAATCCAAAGAAACCTGGCAAATATTTTGGGTTTTGAGCACAAAAAAATCCCAACCAAATACTTGGGAACCCCCCTAACAGACATAGCATACAAAATGGAAACATGGGAAGGAGTGATCAACAAGCTATAGGAGAGGGTGAAAAATTGGATGTACAGATTCCTCAACATTATGGGGAGACTTATACTGACCAAGACGGTTCTGCAAGCAATTTCAACCTATATGATGTCTGTATTTCCCGCCCCTAAAGGAATACTATAAAAAATAAGGACCATCCAAAGGGACTTCCTATGGTGAGGAGCATAAAAAAATTAAAAATGGACCTTGGAGGCCTCGGAGAAGGTTTTCAAGCCAAAATGAAAAGAAGGATTGGGGCTACAAGACCCACAAGTAACCGATGAAGCCTATGGGGAGAAACTCTAGTGGCGATGGGTTAAATAAACTTCTACCCTGTGGGAAAACCTCTTGAAGGCCAAGTAAGCCCCAAGCATAAACGACCAGGACCAAATTCATTTCATGGGCACCAGGGAGGTATCAACCATATGGAATACAACTTGGCGCAACAAAAACTGGGTCGAGACACACAGGTTTTGGGAAGTGAGGAATGGTAAAATAACCAGATTTTGGGAGGATGCCTGGAAACAGGAACCCAGAATGGAAAATACAGAAAAGGAGAACTCCAACAAGACATGATCGCGCAAGGAAAAACCAAAGTCCACCACTATTGGAAGCAAGAAACAAATTACAACATATGGAGAATCTGGGACAATATCAATTCCCAAACTAGAGGCCGGACCACAACAATCGCGAAAGAGGTGGAGGAGGAACTGGGGGAAAAGGAAAATTGCAGTCTCAGAAAGAGAAGGAAAATTAATATGGGGTCAGAAAAATGGCGGTAATTCAACTTGAAAGAAGCATGAGATTACATCATGGACTAAGACCAAGAAGACCCAGTGCAACAATGGGATAAGCTATGGAATATCCCTGAGTGGCCAAAAATAAAAAAATTTCAAATGGTTAATACTTCACAACCGAATTCTAACCTCGGAAAACCTAAGGAAAAGGGGCTTCATAGGCCCATCACAGTGCCACCTTTGTCAAGATAAGGAAGAAACAACAAATCATCTCCCCAATGAATGTAACTACACAACAGAGATCTGGGACTCAACAACAGGTATCATTCGATAGTCCAATAGGACTCGAGGTAACACCTGCGCAACCATCAACAATCAGAATGAGAATTACAACGAAAATGAAGAGGTGAATCTATGCTGGATTCTCATTCCGGGGATGATCATATGGAAAATATGGAAGTAAAGGAACCGACACATATTCAAGAATGAAAGGATTCTGGAAGATAAAATCAAAGAAAAAATAATCTCCATGACGAGAGAAATGGTGCAGAGCCGCAACTACCAAACTAGAAAAGCGCAAATCGCAGGTCGAGACTCTAGAGTACTAGAAGCTTTTCACCTAAAAGACAGGTGCAACCGCACACAAATAGGATGACCACCGCAACTCCAAATAGGTGAGCGCAACTAGAATCCCCCTCAGAAGGGTCCCTCAAGTTGAATTTCGATGGGGCAACAGAAGGAAACCTGGGCATGAAAGGAATGGGAGGGGTTATCAAGGATAGTGGCAGAAACATAATCTGGCTATACGCTAGGAGTATGGGAATGTCAACCAACAACGCAGTGGAATTGAAAGCCCTGGAGATCGGCCTCAAGATTTTAATCTGTGAAAGGATGACAAACACTATCGTGGAAGGTGACTCCACTCTGGTAATCAACACGGTGAGGATACTCCAAAATGGCACCAGAGTGGGCAAAGTTCAGAGACACTAGCGCTTGGCACACTTCCTGCAAAAAAATCCAAGAGCATTTGCAAACGATGAACACAGTGGAGTTACGTTGGGTACGCAAGTCAGTGAATGGCCTGGTAGACAAAATATCTAATGAAGGGATTAGCAGGGAAGGATCAGATCTAGACACTACCTGAAGCAACATCCCAAATGGTCACTTCATAACATACTACATACAACTAGCAAAAAAAGACTATGATGGAAACTTAAGTACAGAAGGTCACATTGAGGAGAGCAGTGCAAGGCTAATAGGCATGCACAAAGGATCTAGGAAAAATCTTCCTGGCCAACATCCAATCACAAGTGACAATGCAGGATCATACCACACAACAGATGGGGGTACGACATTAATTTCATATTAGTAGGAATATGTGCAGGGTTAGTGCAGGGGAAAGTACATATGGGAATCAACAAGTCATGAGTGACGTAGGACAAAATATGCTACCACAGACTAATATGGTTACACCTCTCCCAAGCACAGGTACGGGGAATAGCACAATTGGTTACACAACTAGTAGGGGCAAGGGCCGACACATGGATAATGGATGGGTTGTCATGATCACACATACTGAGACAGAGAAAAAGGACAAGCAAGACCACCTCTACGAGCAGACCATGGTTTCTAGGATGAGTCAGCAGTAGGAGAATTCCCATAAGAGGCGAAGCACCAGGAATAGATGCATCCAGGAAAAGCGCTATAGCAGGAGCCACAACAAAAACAAGGGTTGGGAAAGAAGGAACCCTTGGGTCGATAGGAACAGGAGGAGAATTTAGTGAAAGAACCTCCACAAGCCATCCAAGATGGTGTGTATGAAGAAAACACACATCAAAATAAACACCCAAATGAAAGAAACTCAGACAAGCCATAGGAGGATTTCAAGGATGGAGAAAGTGTCCTGAGACACCAAGGGAACCTTCGAGGTGCTGGTCGAACCGAAAGGAAAAGTGACCATCACCAGGTGGTTGAAGGAAATCACTGCCAAGCGCAAGGGAAAAGGCTGGGAGGAACCGAGCCAGGAAGCTGACTAGATAATGGATCTAGGGACCACGTAGTCCAAGGAAACCATCTACCATAAGACTGTAGAGATGGCGTGGCGGACAAAGATGTTAATAGGCAAAGTGAGCACATAAAATAAAGTTTCCATCTATAAGGATAACAAGGATAAAAAAAAATGTTAAAAGAAATCATGAGTCACCTCAACATTCTAGACGCTAGTACAAAATGGCTTGCTGAGGACCAGAAGGACCAAAAGGAGAAGCTGGAGTGAATGACTACCCAATTCCACCTATACTTGCTCTACGTCCATCATATGCACATCACAATAGTTGTTGGGAATGGAGCACCATCCCGGATCAGAAAGACCCATACGGTGCTCCAGAAGGAGTAGAGCAAGGACAAGGCGAAAAATGGAAAGAAGCATCTCATAATCCTGGACTAGCGTCAGGTTAGCCAATGATCAGTGCATTTTACTGGGTCAGTCTCAATTTATTTGTTGTGTTTTTTATGTTTCTACTTTGATTATCTTGTCAAAAACTAGATATGGTGGGACTTGATCGGTTTCCCAATGTGGTGGTCTAGCCATACCCCTCTTCTATCTCAGAGAACGCAACTCTGAAACCCCTAGGCTGGCTGGTTTCCTTTTTGGCGGACTAAGGAATTCCTCTTTTTGTATTTTATCCTTTTTTAGTAATACATGTACTCACACTCACTTCCAAAAAAAAAAATGCATAAATTATAATATTAATTTGCATGAATGTATAATATAAGTATTAATTACTTGATACATCAATAATATAATGTATAAATTAATCAATACATTTATACAATAATAATTAATACATTGCAAAAAATATTAATACACTAATAAAGTTATATATTAATAATATATTATTAGAGTGATAATACATTATTCCATTTAATATATCTTAATACATTATTAAAGTAGTAATAAATTAATATAATAATATATTAAAGAATTAAAATATTAATAATTTAATGCATTAATACTTAAATAATATATTATAATTTAATTCTTAAATAAATATATTATAATGTATTAAGGCACTAATACATTAATAAATTCAAATACAGAGGGAGTTAGGGTATGTATACCTTCCTAGACTTTACTATTATTACACTAACTTTTCATATATTAAGTAATACATTATTAATGCAATGTATTAATACATTACTAATAAAACAATGGCTGCACGGAAGTTTAGTCCCTGCCAAGTAAATTTGGAAATGAAGATGATACTTAACACCCTATAATTATTGATGATGTTGATTACTTTGAAACATGAATAATATGCTAACAAATAAGCTAGTTTCATAATCTTAAAAGGAAATAGCTTAAGAGAAAGCCTTATTGCTCCCTGATGACACATACTTTATAGATTTGTCATAACCGGTACTAGACAACATATCTTACCATGATTTTACTTTAATGTACCTTCCATATAGTTTTGAGATTAACCTGAATTTCCTTCGAGTTAAGTTAAACAAACCAAATGCAAATCTTATTTAAAAAATAAAAAATAAAAATAAAGATTTCACATTTTATAATATATATTTTAGTATATATAATATTTTACTATCTTAACATATATATTATAAAATATATAATATATAATGTAATCTATATAATATTATAATATATATTTTAATACATATAATATTTTAATGTGTTAACATATATATTATAAAATATATAATCTATATTTTAACTTATGTAATATTTTAATATGTTATGACATGACACATCTAAAACAAAACATCAACATCATTGGTAAATGTAAATTTTAAAAAATATTTTATTGAGATGGTGTAATAAGTGTTATATGTTGTACAACTTATTAAAATCTTGTATTGATTATGCAATTAATTTTAAATATTGAAATAAGTGAAAGCAACAATAAGACTTGAAATATATTAATCAAGAGATGAGAAAAATAAATATTTTTACTATATCAAAATATATATTTATTTTCTTATGTTAATCATTGCATTTTACAAACAATTTTAAAATATAAAGCAAATTAATGTCAAATCAATAACAAACTCATTACTATAGTGCCACGGACTAATAATTCATTTACATTAATAATATATTGTATTAATTAATTGATACATCAATAAATTATTAACTAATACATTAAATGTATTATTAATTAATAATATAAATGCATTAATACTTAAATAATATATAATATTTAAATATTTAAATAATTATACTCTAATGTATTGAGTCAATCATACATTAATAATATATTAATAAAGTAGTAATAATAAATAATGTGTTAATATTATTAATTAATAGTATTAATGCATTAATAGTATACTATAATGTATTAAGGTAATAATACATTAATAAAGTGGTATTACATTGAATTTCATATATTAATTAATTTACTATTAAATTATTATTAACAACAATCATTTTTATGTAAAAAGTGGTTGATATAGGTCCACGTCATTTTCCACCTTTTTCAATTAATGACGTTGGATATATCAACCACTTTTTACATAAAAGTGGTTGTTGCTAGTTTACAGTTGACATGCCTCAAATAACATTAATACATTAATGTATTAATTACATTAGATATATTAAATTCATTAATGTATTAAATACATTAATGTATTAATATATTAATACATTAAATGTATTAAATACATTAATGCATTAATACATTAAAGCATTATTAATAATTAATACATTAGTAAAGCATTATTAATACATTAATACATTACTAATGTATTATTAATGCATTTAATAAAGTATTATTAATATATTAATACATTAATAAAATATTATTAATACATTAATGTATTAATATATTAAATACATTAAATAA
>WSFP011397416.1:0-27068 GCA_009831015.1 Picea engelmannii
TAAGTTTTTTGTAGTTCATTTAGAGCATAAGTAGCTCGTAGTCGAGAAAAATTCCTTTAAGTTTGTTGTACAAAATCTTAAAAAAATTAAAAAGAAAAAGAAATTTTTCTTTGTGAAAAGTTGTTGAAATTTTGCATTTAGTAAAAGTCTTTTGTTTCCATCTTTTTTCATTCGTTTTTTCTTTCATCTTTACACATCATCAGTTTCACCCTCATACCCCTTGACTTAAGAAAAATCCTTAAAAGAAACATTAATTTAAAATCTACTAGACTTTTTGTTTGTAGGGTTCACAAACTAGTTCAGGACTAGGGCCTTGGATTAGGTTGTAGAGGAAACTCTCCAAGGCCATTCAAAACCAAACATTGGAGTCTTCGATAGGGAGTTTCTAAGTATAGTTTCGTGGAAGTTATCCATGACCCCCCTCTAACACAAGGGATAAACATGAGGTTGCGTGCGGAAAGGTAGCGGATATAACCCCTCCAAAGCCAGACTAATCGTAGTGGAGAACACATATTGAGGGCTTGTTTTTGGATTCCGTCGTTTGCATTTTCCACGGGGCTTCATGGGTCTCAAATCTATTCGAGGTCCTCATTTGTCTTCCAGACCATTTTCTCTTGATACCCTTGACAGGTTTCGGTCTTGATGCCCTGCTCATTGTGGTCTATCCAACTTTTGACTGTACCCTCCTGGAGACTGTTCGTGTGCTAGCAACCTGTTGGCAGCCATTTCACATTTTTATCCTATCCTTATAATCTTCCTACGCCATTGTTTTGAAACCCTTGATTTTCATCGCAATCTTTGGAATAAAACTACACTATTATTTTGCGCATTTGCACACCTACCTTTGTTCTTGTTTTCACGACTACAAGCGTGAAAACTTTGATTTCGAAGTCGCATTAAAATCGTCACTAGATTATTATGGTACTCTTGTCTATGTGTTCGTTGCATTTTCAATTTGATTATAGTCGCACAGTTGAAAAGACTCCAAGATCCTTACTCATTTGGCATTTAATATGATTTCATTTTTATAATATTGTGATGATATTATAATGACTGTCATTGAGTCCTTAATACATTGGTGGTTTGATGTTCTATAATATTTCATCGATTTCCTTGACACATTGGTTTCATGAAAACACATTGACTTTGTGGTTATACCCTTGGTGTAATCATTTCATACAACACATATTTGATATGATCGAACCCTTGGTGTTGATTTCGAATTATTGTTTTGATTTTAAAACTATGCAAATGCTATGCTTATGCGAATTTTTGGGTCGACTTACCATAGATTTCATTAATTTTTTGAATGGCATGGTTTTTAACATATGAGATAGTGATTTGAATCGCTATATGTGCCATCAGTTGTACATTGGGAAATGATTTTTTTGCATGGGTTGATCTAGCTCCACCACCCTCGCACACTCGGGCATTAATGCCTTCCCCCTATCCCGGGTTAACTCTGTTAGTTTTTGGGGAAGTCTGTGAGCTATTCGATCTGGCATATACCCTGTCCAAACCCTCGATGGTTCACCCAGCTCACTGTGTTCTCTCGTCTATGGCACCTGTGGTGCGCATAGAGCCAAATGGTAGCCAAACACTCTTGTTGTTCAACAATGCTCGTAAGGATTTGGAAAATGGTGGTTGGCTGGTGTTTATCCAAAGGTTTGAGGGTTTTAACCTTTCGGTTCCCCAAAAATTCACCCTCACTTTTGAAGGATGCAGGGCTAAGGTCGGAGACATACAGCTCGAGCTTAATGAGGAATTCCTAAGCTCAGCTACGGGCTTACCAGCTACGGGGCAAAGGTGGTTTAAGAACTCCAAAGTAGACGAGGTGTCATGGCCGCTCCTATTCACATCAAGGAATATTATTTCCTGTGATAGAGGTATGCCTATTACTACCCTCAAACCCAGGTACAATCTTTTGGCAATTGTTAAGAAGTTTGTGACCTGCGAAGGTCGGTATGGCTTGGTATTTCGGCTTTGGTTATTGATGAATTTTATAGGCTACCCTCTGAACATGCCACATTATCTCTTGCGTAGTCTGTACAAGATGTCTAAAAGATTCAAGCGTGAGAAGGTTGATAGCAACCTTTTCCATCACGGCTTGATCAAAGTTATTATCATCCACCATTTGAGCCTTAGTGGTGATAGTTGGCAAGCCTTCCTATCGAGGAATGGCTTCGCCACTCCTGAGTCTGTCCAAGTGGACAAGGTTGTGGTTACTGAAACGTTGGTTGGACCGGTCGTGCCACTTCATATCCTTCTACCCCCTGTCAAACACTCGGATTCCCTGACATAGACCTACTCAATACCATGGTCGACCCATGTACTAAAGAAAATACTAAGGCCGTCAAGAATGTTGTGAGGAAGAAAGGCAGAGGTGACACTGTTGTCAATAGTAAGGGGAAGAAAAATGCTCGATGGATATCGAGATGTGCTAGGAACAGACCCAAGCCAAACATTGACCAGAAGCCAATAGTGTTGAGCGAGGACTCGGACTCCGAAATTGAACGTTTCTTGACTGAGGAATACCCCTATTCTCATGGCCTATGCTCTATGGAACCCTATGACTATGTCTCTAACTTACCTCTGTGCCTCAAGAAGGATCCTAACTATCCGGGAATCAAGTTGCACAAGGAAAACCTTGGTAACTTGAACATGCCCAATCAATCCCCATGTTCTCAATGTAATGCTTGGCTTGAACGTTATTACATCAACGTTATTATAGTGTTGTCAAAGGAGAACTATAGGCTTCAAGCCAACGAGAAGAAACAAAAAACCACCGGTTCAATTGTTTTCAGAAACATCGAGGCAACAACGGCCTTTGTCAATTCCAAGTTATCGTGATCGAATCATTTTCTTAATGCTGAGGTATGTATTTCCATATTGATTTTGTTTTATGAGTTGGTTCGAATTAATATAACCGATTGGATTTTCTTTCAATAGCTCTATTCATTTTCATTCAAAATGATTATGTTAATTTCATTTTACCAAAATAATTTCGTTATGAATCATGAGTGGGAAATTTGTTTGATAAACTCGGACACAACTACAATTTAGTTAATACAATTTTATTGTTCTCAGATTAGTAGAAGTGATTGATTTGTTTTGATTATGTTTGGTTTGCTTTAAAACAATTCTGTTCATTTGAATTAATGTAATCAATTGGGTTTGGCTTCGTTTAGTTCTGTCTGAATAAATGAGTCTGTTTCGTTTTGTATAAATATTCTTGTTTGGATTTTGATAGCATTCGACCTGTGCTAAAGATTTGTTTGCTAAAATTGTGCAGCTATGTTTTGGATTGATACGAGTTTGTTGTTGTTGGATTGTGTCAGCTTTGAGTTAGTTCTATTTGTTTCTTATGGTTTGGTTTTGAGACGATTATGTATACTCGAATTAGCATGGTCCTTTACGTATGCAATGCATCAATATCAGAAATTGGTTTGATAAATACAATGTAATCTATTAAATCGAAAAAATAACTCTGTTAGTTTTTTATTTAAAAACAATTTTGTTAATGGTTGAGTCAACATAAACTATTGCATGAAAAATTTACTTGATCGGTTACAGCCTGTTTTGATTAGAATAGATTCAAACATGATTTCGTTTGCTCTCAATTAGCATAGAAGTTTTGATTTGAATGATTTGTTTGGTTTCCAATTAGCAATTAAATATTTGTTTAATAGTTTGAATATAATTCTGTTAGTTCTGGATTGATTTAACACAGTTCTATTTTCAAATTAGACCAGCTACAGAATCGCAAGATTCTGTAGCTAGTCTTAAAATTTAGATTTTTGTTAATTTTATCAATAAAATATCCTCTAAACTTGTTTATTCTTGTCCACTTTCAGGTGCATACGAATTTCAATGATCAATTGGGCATGCTGTGGAAGTTTAGGAGATACTTTTGTGGGATATTTTTGTTATAGGTTGTTAGCTTTATTCAATGATAGAAACTTGGGAGATTATCCCCAGATTTTTTGTAAACTGTTTTTGATAATTCCCACAGGGATGTTTTACCCTGTGGTATTTAAATACTTGCTTTTTTTTTGTAATGACCCATCATCATCACTGTGGGGAGAACCAAACTATGGATTTATAATGATACAAACTGAGATGAAAGTTGATGTCTTGTAACAAATTTAGCTTTCAATATATCAAACTTTTATTTCAAGTTTTATTCATATTAGTTTGCAATTAATTATTGACTACTTTAGCTATCATAATTCGTTGCAGGTAGATGTGATTTGGTTTATGTTTCATCCATATCTGATCTCTCTTATTTTAAAAATACAGTAATTACTTTGTTTCAATTTGGTGAATTAAAGATTTCTCTTCTTCGTTAATTGAATCATTTTGTACAAATCTTTGCACACAGATTTATCTAAATGTGATGATTTGTAAATTATAAGATTGTTGTTATTTTTTATGTCTTGTTTGTCCTGTCATTTACATTTGAAGAGCACTGCTTCTTCCTGTTTACGAGAATCTTGTGGATAATCTGGTGCGGGTTTCCTCCCACTTAATAGCTAAATCAACTATTGGATACAAGACAAACCTGAAGCGTTACTTCAGGTCAGTTTTCTATTTGTTATTTAATAGTTAATTTATTAGTGTTATTTAAGTAGTTTAGATAGGTATATATATAGTTCAGATTTATAGTTAGAATTGTTATTTTAGTTGCTTAGATTAGATAGTTTTTTGTTTAATCTCTTTCTCATAAAAGATTATAAAAAATCCAAAAATAGTAACTTTACTGTCATGGGACAACCCACAATTTTTTTTTTCAGGTTTTCGATTTAAATCTGTAATCTATAAATATTGTACATTTTTTATTAAGATTTAATTCTGTTGATAATTAAACATTTAGTTTCATAGAATTATGGTTGTATAGTATAGACAATATACTGTATATATATATTTAAGATTTGTTTATTAGTTTGCTTTTATTTTTGTTTTCTTTAGATTAGTTCCTTAGTGTAGTTTTCTTTCGTTTTCCTAGGACTTAGATCGGCCAACAGAGCCACTAAACTTGTCAGGGTGGATCATCCCAAACGTCTTGGGTTATTTAGACAACTCCAGACCGGATTCACTCTTCCAGTTGGCGAGCGTTCATTTTCGCCTGTCAACAAATGGCGCTAGAAGGAGGGCCTGAAATTTATTAATGGCACGAGATGGTCGTAAGACTCCTCCACCACCTAACCGCTCACCTATAGTGACAAGAAGTCATTCGAACGAAAACATCCCCCCTCAAACAAGAACCACATCAAACAATGATCTATGAATCATAGTCGAACCAACAACCCCTAATCCTACAGGTGATGACATACAAGAGATTGTCTGCCAATCTCTCTTGAGAACACATAGTTCCTTAGCCCATTTAAGGCAACCAAATCGACCTTTGGACCAACCTTTAGATTTCTCTGATATCAGAGAACAACTTGAGGGCACTAACCTCACTGTGAACCCTACAGATCCAATCCTCACTCTTGCTACAGGAGGAACCAGAATACCACCCTCACCACCTCCATCATCTCCTTCTTCTTCGGGAGAAGACTCTTATGATGAAGGCAGTTCCCCTTCTCAGCCTTCCACACCACCTACACCAATGGACAACCAGAACAATCCTACCAGACCTTGGCTCGACCAGGATGTGGTAGCCGTATCTGGAGCACAGCATCCCTTACCCAAACATCTGAAGAAGTGGCTTCCCAAGTTTGACCCCGACTCTAAACAGATAGTTGAAGATCACATTAAAAATTTTATGTTAGCCATAAGACTCCGTAATGTCGAGCACGAAGACGTAGTCTGTAGGTTGTTCCCCTACACTTTTGAGGGCAATGCCTCTACCTGGTATTTTTCCCAACAACCCCATACCATTGTGTCTTGGGAGAAATTTGAATCATACTTTCTGGAAATATTCAGAGACGGTAAGTCTCCGGAAGTCCTAGTCTTAGAGCTTTTTAACTTAAGAATGAACCCAAAAGAGAAAATTAAAGACTTTAATCAAATATTCTTAACACTTAAGAACTGAATCCCTACAGATTCCATGCCTACCGAGAATCTTATCATAGCATACTATACTAAAGCCTTGCATCAAAGTATATCCATTTGGGTTAAACGATCTAAGAAAGCCACGTTGTTAGAGACCTTCGAAGAGGCCAGCCAGATTGAAAAAGAAATACTTAGTTTAAAAGGAACTACTAGCAATGAAACAGACACTAGTTCATCTTCCAAAAAGAAGATCGAAATCCTCCCTAGACCTGCTCAAAATAAAGCACAGCCTAAAAGCTATGATTTAGTAAACTTAACTAAAGTCGTTCAAAAACTGTCAAATCAAGTTATAGATTTGAAAAAGACGATCGGAGAAGCTTCTTCGAGCAAATGGCCCTACAAAACCCCGTTCAGGAAGCCTTTTCCCACCAACCGACCTAATCCAACTACCGAGGGCCTTAATCTAGAAAGTCTACAATATGCCCTTCAAACAATTCTAGAAGCCCAGGATAACTTGATGCCTCCTGAGATTCCTGAGGAGGTTGTCGAACAAGAGACAGTTAAAGAAGAAGAGTCCTCTCCAAACATTTTTGGACACTTCTCAGATAGCATTTTCCAAGCTAACTTCGAGACAATTCATCCCTACAATACTAGGAGTAAGACAAAAAACAAACCTTCTTCCGAAAACACTACAAATTTGCCCCGAAAGCAATCTAAACTAGATGAGACTAAACAGAGTCAGGTAAACCCCAACTTAGATTATGATTTAGTTGAAGATATTAAAAAGTTAAGGGCTAACATTTCTATTTATGAATTATTAAAATTTCCATTTTTTCTACAAAAAATGTTACAGAATATTGGAGAGAATAGCAAAAATGGTAATTCAAGCAGTAGTAAGGTTGTTCAGAAAAAAATTCCTCAGAAGACTTCCACTAAAAATAATCCTGATCCTTAAGACAAAGGAAGCCTTCCTGTAAATAATGTAAATAATGTAGATAAATTAGCTTTAGAAACTGCGAGTAAAAAGCTACAAACTACCACCCTTAGTACTCGCAGAAATGTACCTCCATTTTTGTTAACTTTCGAAATCTTTAATAGAAACGTGCACAATTGTATGGTAGACTTAGGAGCGTCATCCAATGTGATGACGTGGTCTATGTGCCAGAAGATTAATGCTGAAGTCAAACCATCTACTTTAAAAATCATCCAACTTGATCGAACTAGTGTCAAAGTCATAGGTGAATTAAGGAATGTGCTTATAAGATTATCATCTAACCCCAAAGTTCATCAAATCATTTATATTATTGTTGTGGATATTCCAGAAGTGTATGGTTTTTTTTTAAGCAGGGACTGGTCGGAGAAGCTACACGGCTATTTCACGACAGATTGGTCTCACCTGTGGCTTCCAGAAAACGACAAGACCAACAAAATCAAGGTAAATCGTGAATGCTACCTTAAGTTCACGGTCACAGATCTGAATGATCTCAATGAGACATTTACACCTTCTGTTGATTCACCCAAAGTACAAGGGATGGATACCTTTTTCGGAAATTTCATCATCGAGACTTCAACTATCACCAACCCAGAACAATAGTCTGAGATTGTATCATATGTGCAGCCAACAACTTCTACACAATGGTCTCATGCACCCGATAAAAATCAAATTTGGTCTCTTTATTTTGACGAGTCAAAGTCCAAAGAAGGAGCTCATGCAGGCTGCGTTATTATTGGTCTCTCAGGTAACAAAACCTCGATTGCATGTAGGCTAGAATTTGAATGTACTAATAACACAACAGAATATGAGGCTTTATTGCAGGGCCTCAGAAAAGATTTAGATATGAACATTCAAAATTTGGTTGTCTTTGGCGATTCTGAAATCGTGGTTAGACAGGTAAGAGATTCTATCCACTGTCTATCTCCGCATCTTAAAAGCTACCAATCCGAGGTATGGAATTTAATGAATAAATTTTCTGCTTTCAATATAAATTCGATTCCTAGATTAAATAACTATGAAGCTGATCTATTAGCTAACGTAGCTTCTAAACTCTTTCCTACAGAAGGCTTGTCCCCGGATGCATTCTCCGTCGAACTGTTGTTCAGGCCATCTGTTCCCGACAACATCACGAACTGGAGAGTCTTCGACGACAATCAACATATTATTAGCTTCCTGCATATGGAAGAAAATTTTCAAGGCGCGGTGATCGACGAATGCACTCATGACGATAATTTGCACGATTTCATGGCAATACCAGATCTGAGAACTCCTGAATCTTCATCAGACATGGTAAATTTGATCCCTAAATCTGTAGTTAGATTAGAGAAGTTTTACGATCTTCAAGATAAATTCAAAAAATCGATCAACTGTAAAACCAATAGTTCCTCGTTATCATATGAAAAAGTAAATTTAGGAACTAATGACAATCTGAAGTGCATTAATTTAGGGGTGGGGTGTTCTCAACAAGAAAAAGATGCATTTATTAAATTGTTCAAAGAATTTAAAGATGTTTTTGGTGGACATATGATGACCTTAAAACTTTCGACCCTAACATCATACAACACGTCATTCCTATGAAACCCCAAACCTTACCCTTTCAGCAAAAATTAAGAAAAATGCACCCTAAGCTTGAACCGACCGTCAAAAAAGAATTAAATAAACTCCTGAATGCTAAGATAATTTTCCCAGTTAAGCACACTCAATGGATTTCTAACCTTGCCCCTGTTCGGAAGAAAAGTGGGGGAATTCGACTTTGCGTCGATTTCTAAAACCTTAATAGAGCGTATGATAAAGACAACTATCTTGTCCCACCCATGGAACAGATCCTTCAACAGGTATCTGGTTCTGAGAGGCTATCTTTATTGGATTGTTTCTCAGGGTACAACCAAGTCCTGATGTCTCCTCCTGACCAACTTAAAACTACCTTCCGCACTCCATGGGGCACCTACGCTTATCGAAAAATTCCCTTTGGACTGATCAATGTCGGTTCCACTTTCCAGAGAGCGATGGACATCACTTTCCGAGGCTTAATCAATCAATCCATCGTATTTTACTTAGATTATGTTACTATATTTTCCAAAAACAAAACCGATCATCTAGCTCATTTAAGAGTCGTTCTACAGCGATGTCGTAAATACGACATTTCCTTAAATCCTAAAAAATCTATATTCGCAGTAGAACAAGGTAAAATCTTTGGGTTTATTGTGTCAAACAAAGGGATGATTATTGACCCCAAAAGGACTCAAGTCATATCAAAACTTCCCCCTCCTACATCCAAAAATTCTATGCAGTCTTTCTTAGGATAGATAAACTTTGTCAGGAGATTCGTCCCCAGTTTCTCTGAAATGGTCAGACCTTTACAGAACCTAATTAAGAAAGACGCACAATATCACTGGGGACCTTTAGAAAACCAATATTTTAATGCGATAAAAAATTCCATAATAGACACTCCTTCTCTCATGAGCCCCGACTTTTTGCAAGACTTCACGCTCTACACTTTTGCTTCTGACCGCTCCTACGTTGTCGTCCTTACTCAAAAGAACGCTGAAAACAATGAAGTACCCATCGCCTTTATGAGCTCTGCCTTCAAGGCACATAAATTAATTACCCAATGGTAGATTAGCAATCCTACGCTGTTTTCAAAGAAGTCAAACACTTTTGTTCCTATCTTTTGAAATCTAGGACTAAAGTTATTGTCCCTTATCCAGCCGTCAGGAACCTGTTAGTGCAGAAAGAACTAGGTGAAAAGAGGGCTAACTGGGTTACCTCCTTACAAGAGTATGACATATAAATTACCCCATCTCAGATAGTGAGAGGCCAAGGGTTATGCAATTTAGTTGTTGATTCAGCAACAGAACATAAAGAAGAGAATGATAGGTCAAACCTAGGATAACTTAATCAAAATGTAATATGTTGTGCACAAAACTTTGTCAGTCCCTGGTATGACGATATTAAATTTTGTCTTGAACATGGATCAGCCCCCCGTCACCTAGATCCCACTAAAAGAAGAGCGTTGAGATTAAATTCTACCTCCTTTCATTTGGTTAATGGTATTCTGTTTCGTCAAAATTTTGATGGCGTACTGATGCGTTGTCTTGAGAAAGACGAAGCTGAAAAAGTCTTACTAGAGTTGCATGCAGGAGAAGCTGGTGGGCATTTTGGTGGTGACACCACTTCTCATAAAGTTTTGAGAGCCGGTTATTACTGTCCTACACTTTTTAGAGATGCCCATGCCTTGTGTCGTAAGTGTATTATTTGTCAAAAAACATCCGGGCGCATACAGAAACCAACCTTTCCTTTGTAGCCTGTTTCAGTAGACTCAAATTTTCAGCAGTGGGGCCTTGATATTATAGGTACAATCAATCCTCCATCCTCACAGCAACATAAGTTTATAATAAAAGCCACAGATTACTTCACCAGGTGGTTTGAAGCTGCCGCATTAAGAACTGTGAATACCAGTTAGGTAATCGCCTTTCTAAATTCAAATATTATTACTCATTTTGGTATCCCTGACTGTTTAGTATTCGATAACGCTTCTTATTTTTCTTCTCTTGAGATGAGTGAGTTCGCTCTAGAAAAAGGAATTAAATTGAAGTATTCTGCTATTTACTACCCCCAGGGAAATGGATTGGAAGAATCAACAAATGCGAATCTGATTAAAATCATCAAGAGAACGGTATCTGAGAATCACAAAAATTGGCATAATGCACTATTAAATACGATCTAGGTTGATAGGGTAACACTAAAGGCTGTTGTAGGTAACTCTCATTTCTTTCTCGTTTATGGAAGAGAAGCAATTCTGCCACCACACATTCTTCTTCCCTCACTGCAACTATCGCAAAAAATACAAGAAGAGGATTGTCCCCCTTTGGTAAACCGAATTAACGCTTTAATGAAACTAAAGGAGGTAAGAGCCCAAGCTAAACATAAATTAGATCAGCATCAACTAGTGGTCAAAATTTGGTTTGATTCTAACTCTGCCTCTGATAGGAAATTTGAAGTAGGTGATCTTGTCTTGAAATGGGACAAATCGCATGAGGGAAAGGGAGAGCACACGAAATTCCAGAAATTATGGCTTGGACCGTTTTTAATTGCTGAGAAAATGGGTCCCAGCTCTTTTCGATTGTAGAATCTAGAAGGACAACCTGAAACCTATCCGGTGAATGGCCAAGCTCTAAAAAGATATTTTGATTGATGACAACCCTTTGTATACTATGTACATATTTTTCTTTTGTTTGCTTTTCTTTAACTGTTTTGGTTTTGATTTTTCCTTTTCACTTATCAGTTTTTGTTTTTGGAAATACACATACCTGAATTTTGGAACTGTTCAGACAAAGAAAACAGAAAGTTCTTTCACTGAAAAGACTTCTGAAAAATTGTGTAAACATCAATTGTATACCTCTGAAATTTACATCTACGTTGACAAAAACTGTTGTTTGAAAGAAGTTAATTGATTTCAATCTGTGAGAAAAGCCTGTCACGATCATCCATGATCTTTTTATGTTGTCCTTGTTCCTTAAGGGAACGAGTCAGAAGATGTCTCCCTGCCTTAGAAAGTTGTTTCTGCAAATAAACCATCTTTGGATCTTAATAAAAGACAGTTCTGAAATTTTTTTGTTGAGGTCTGTAAAAATATGCTAAAATATCATAATTTTCTGCATCACCCCGCTCAATTATATATCTTTAAAAAACAAAATAAATCATTAAAAGAGTTGTGGGAAGTGCTTGTAAACCCGTTGGGATGCTGAACAGGTCTGCCGGCAGCGGGTAAATGCATGCATGACGCCAAGATAACTTCGTCGGGGTACTAAACACACCCGCTGGCAGGGAAGCAATGTCAGGTATATGAAAATTTTCAAATATGAAACCTCTGACCTTAAAATGTCCTTTTTTTCTAATCTGAAACTTCTTTGCAGGATACAGATATCAGAGTGGGTTAAATGACAACCCTGTCAAGGCTATGGACACCTGCTGGCAGTAGTGGCTCTGTCAATAGTATTGTAGATTTTATCTTTAATATCGTGGCTCGCTTGTCTTAAGACTGCAATCAGTTTTCATCCTTTAAACACTGCTGGAATATTTGATTAATAATGATGTTTAGACAATTTTCTGGTTGTTTTTGAGTTTGAATTATTCTTGTTATCCTAATCTAAATTTGTTCTTTTGGAAGAGATAACTGCTTCTACCAGTGCGTTGCCATTGTTGGTAGCCATTTCACATTTTTATCCTATCCTTATAAGCTGCCTACGCCAGTGTTTTTCAACCCTTGATTTTCATCACAATCTTTGGAATAAAACTACACTATTATTTTGCGCATTTGCACACCTACCTTTGTTCTTGTTTACACGACTACAAGTGTGAAAACTTTGATTTCAAAGCCGCATTAAAATTGTCACTGGATTATTATGGTACTCTTGTCTATGTGTTCATTGCATTTCCAATTTGATTATAGTCACACAGTTGACAAGACTCCAAGATCCTTACTCATTTGGAATTTAATATGATTTCATTTTTATAAGATTGTGATGATATTATAATGACTGTCATTGAGTCCTTAATACATTGGTGGTTTGATGTTCTATAATCTTTCATCGATTTCATTGACACATTGGTTTCATGAAAACACATTGACGTTGTGGTTAGACCCTTGGTGTAATCATTTCATACAACACATATTTGATATGATCGAACCCTTGGTGTTGATTTCGAATTATTGTTTTGATTTTAAAACTATGCAAACGCTATGCTTATGTGAATTTTTGGGTCAACTTACCATAGATTTCATTAATTGTTTGAATGGCATGGTTTTTAACATATGCGATAGTGATTTGAATTGTTATATGCACCGTCAGTTGTACATTGGGAAATGTCTGTTTTGCATGGGCTAATCTAGCTCCACCATCCTCGTACACTCGGGCATTAATGCCTTCCCCCTATCCCAGGTTAACTCTGTTAGTTTTTGGGGAAGTCTGTGAGCTATTTGATCCAACGTATGCCCTGTTCAAATCCTTGACGGTTCACATGACTCACTGTGTGCTCCCGTCTATGCCACCTATGGTGAACATAGAGCCAAATGGTAACCAAACACTCCTACTATTTGACAATGCTCGTAAGGATTTGGAAAATGGTGGTTGGCTGGTGTTTATCCAAAGGTTTGAGGGTTTCAACCTTTCAATTGCCCAACAATTCACCCTCACCTTTGACGGATGCAGGGCTAAGGTCAGAGACATACAACTAGAGATTAATGAGGAATTCCTAAGCTCAGCTACGGGCTTACCAGCTATGGGGAAAAGGTGGTTTAAGAACTCCAAAGTAGACGAGGTACCGTGGCCACTCCTATTCAAATCAAGGAAGATTGTTTCATGTGATAGAGGTATGCCTATTACTACCCTCAAACCCAGGTGCCACGATATTTTGGCAATTGTTAAGCAGTTTGTGACCTGTGAAGGTCGATATGGCTTGGTATTTCTGTACCATCTTCAGTTATTGATGAATTTTATAGGATACCCTCTGAACATGCCACATTATCTCTTGCATAGTCTGTACAAGATGTCTAAAAGATTCAAGCGTGAGAAGGATAATAGCGGCATTTTCCATCACGACTTGATCAAAGTTATTATCATCCACCATTTGAGCCTTAGTGGTGATAGTTGGCAAGCCTTCCTATTGAGGAATGGCTTCGCCACTCCCGATTCTGTCCAAGTGGAGAAGGTTGTGGTTACTGAAACGTTGGTTGGACCGGCCATGCCACTCCATATCCTTCTACCCCCTGTCAAACACTCTGATTTCCCTGACATAGACCTAACTGATACCATGGCTGACCCATGTGCTAAATAAAATACTAAGGATGTCAATAATGTTGTGAGGAAGAAAGGTAGAGGTGACACTGCTATCAAAACTAAGGGGAAGAAAAATGATGGATATCGAGATGTGCTAGGAACAGACCCAAGCCAAACGTTGACCAGAAGCCAATAGTGTTGAGCGAGGACTCGGACTCCGAAATTGAACGTTTCTTGACTGAGGAATACCCCTATTCTCATGGCCTATGCTCTATGGAACCCTATGGCTATGTCTCTAACTTACCTCTGTACCTCAAGAACGATCCTAACTATTCAGGAATCAAGTTGCACAAGGAAAACCCTGGTAACTTGAGCATGCCCAATCAATCCCCATGTGCTCAATGTAATGCCTGACTTGAACATTGTTACACCGACGTTCCCTTGTTGCAATCAAAGATCAAATCGTTAGAGGAACGGGTGACAGTGTTGTAAAAGGAGAACGACAGGCTTCAAGCCAACGAAAAGAAACAAAAAACCACGGGTTCAATTGTTTTCAGAAACGTCGAGGCAACAACGACCTTTGTCAATTCCAGGTTATTGTGATCGAATCGTTTTCTTAATGCCCAGGTATGTATTTCCATATTGATTTTGTTTTATCAGTTGCTTCGAATTAATATAACTGATTGGATTTTCTTTCAATAGCTCTATTCGTTTTGATTCAAAATGATTATGTTACTTTCATTTTACCAAAATAATTTCGTTATGAATCATGAGTGGGAAATTTGTTTGCTAAACTCAGACACAGCTACAATTTAGTTAATACAATTTAATTGTTCTCAGATTAGTAGAAGCGATTGATTTGTTTTGATTATGTTTGGTTCAATTTAAAACAATTATGTTCGTTTGAATTAATGTAATCAATTGGGTTTGGTTTCGTTTAGTTATGTCTGAATAAATGAGTCTGTTTCATTTTGTATAAATATTCTCGTTTGGATTTTGATTGCATTCGACCTGTGCTAAAGATTTGTTTGCTAAAATCATGCAGCTATGTTTCGGATTGATACGAGTTTGTTGTTGTTGGATTGTGTCGGCTTTGAGTTAGTTCTATTTGTTTCTTATGGTTTGATTTTGAGATGATTTTGTATACTCGAATTAGCATGGTCCTTTACGTATGCAATGCGTCAATATCAGAAATTGGTTTGATAAATACAATGTAATCTATTAAGTCGAAAAAACAACTCTGTTAGTTTTTGATTTAAAAATGATTTTGTTAATGGCTGAGTCAACATAAACTATTGCATGAAAAATTTACTTGATCGGTTACAACCTATTTTGATTAGAATAGATTCAAATATGATTTCATTTGCTCTCAATTAGCATAGAAGTTTTGATTTGAATGATTCATTTGGTTTCCAATTAGAAATTAAATATTTTTTTAATAGTTTGAATATAATTCTGTTAGTTCTGGATTGATTTAACACAGTTCTACTTTCAAATTAGACCAACTACAGAATCGCAAGATTCTGTAGCTAGTCTTAAAATTTAGATTTTTGTTAATTTTATCAATAAAATATCCTCTAAACTTCTCTATTCTTGTCCACTTTCAGGTGCATACGAATTTCAATGATCAATTGGGCATGCTGTGGCAGTTTAGGAGATACTTTTGTGGGATATTTTTGTTATAGGTTGTTAGCTTTAGTCAGAGATAGAAACTTGGGAGATTATCCCCAGATTTTTTGTAAATTGTTTTTGATAATTCCCACAGGGATGTTTTACCCTGTGGTCTCTAAATACTTGTTTTTTTTTTTGTAATGACCCATCATCATCACTGTGGGGAGAACCAGACTATGGATTTATAATGATACAGACTAAGATGAAATTTGATGTCTTGTAACAACTTTAGATTTCAATATATCAAACTTTTATTTCAAGTTTTATTCATATCAGTTTGCAATTAATTATCGACTACTTTAGCTATCATAATTCGTTGCAGGTAGATGTGATTTCGTTTATGTTTTATCTATATCTGATCTCTCTTATTTTAAAAATACAACAATTACTCTTTTTCAATTTAGTGAATTAAATATTTCTCTTCTTTGTTAATTGAATCATTTTGTACAAATCTTTGCACACAGATTTATCTAAATGTGATGATTTGTAAATTATAAGATTGTTGTTATTTTTTATGTCTTGTTTGTCCTGTCATTTACATTTGAAGAGCACTGGTGCTTCCTGTTTACAAGAAGCTTGTGGATAATCTGGTGTGGGTTTCTTCCCACTGAATAGCTAAATCAAGTATTGGATACACGACAAACCTGAAGCGTTACTTCGGGTCAGATTGCTATTTGTTATTTAATATTTAATTTATTAGTGTTATTTAAGTAGTTTATATAGGTATATATACAGTTCAGATTTATAGTTAGAATTGTTATTTTAGTTGCTTAGCTTAGATATTTTTTTGTTTAATCTCTTTCTCATAAAAGATTATAAAAAAATCCAAAAATAGTAACTTTGTTGTCATGGGACAACCCACAATTTTTTTTTTTAGGTTTCTGATTTAAATATGTAATCTGTAAATATTGTACATTTGTAATTAAGATTTAATTTTGTTGATAATTAAACATTTAAATTCATAGAATTATGGTTTTTTAGTATAGACAATAGACTATATATATATATATATATATATTTAAGATTTGTTTATTAGTTTGCTTTTATTTTTGTTTTCTTTAGATTAGTTCCTTAGTGTAGTTTTCCTTCGTTTTACTAGGACTTAGATCGGCCAACGGAGCCGCTATACCCGTCAGGGTGGATCATCCCAAATGGCTTGGGTTATTTAGACAACCCCGAACCGGATTCACTCTTCTAGTTGGCGAGCGTTCTTTTTCGCCCGTCAACACAACCTAGTTGCCAATCTTTTTAGCGACATACACGGGTGACTGTGGGGGTATACCACGGTACCTAGGACAGACATCGGGCCATACTTTGCAAAGTATACCCGGAGGGTGCTTCCGTATTCGAGTTGCACTTTCACTAGTAAGTTTCTCTAGTGTTGGTTGTTGTAACTGTTCTTCCAAATAGTTTAGTGATTGCTTGTCTTATCTCCTAGGGGCTTCTTTTTAGTGTGTGTTACTTTTGAACGTGTAGAATACCTTAGCGTGTCTTGGATATTCTCACACAGTGGAGGATCTTGAGATCCGCTAGTCACGAAGGCTTCTTAGCCTACCATCGGTTACACTGGAGCCACCCCCGCCACCATTAAGGTGAAAGCTAGACCAACAAGGGTCTTTTGAAGTGACCGGGTTACAAACCTTTATGCCCAAACAACTCCTGGAAGAATCAAACACCAATCTTGGCTCAGTTGAAACCCCAACCACTGATTTCTTAGCACCGTTTATTGTACCGATCCAATTTCATGAACACCAATCAGTGCCTCATGCAGCTATGGAAACAAACGTTGTTACTTCTTCTGGGAATTCTTCCATTCCCACCACAATTGCTACCACAGGAGAATCATCTCCTAACTTACCATCGTCGGTCCGAGCCACCATAGTCTCGGTCGTAACTACGTTGCACAGTGGACTGAACCTGTCTATGGTGGTGGACATAACCCCCTTCACACCTAGTGCGACAAGCCCTCCATTTTCATACGGTATGCCTAGTTCGAGTACAAGTCCTGCGCTAACCTACTCCACTTTACAGACTTTGGGTCTGGGGGTAGGGAGCTCTAACACTCCTCTCCAAGGTCAATTTGGGGGCACTCCTGTCCCTTTTAACACGTTTCCTTATGCCGGAGGTCATATCCCTCCTTCATCACCTCCGCTTGGTGGTTCGCATTAGCAGTCCGCCGGGCAGCCTACACACACTATTTTATTTAGAGTCGGGAGTCAAGGAACACCTACGCACAATATGTCGATAGGTTCGACACCGTTTGTTTAGAACGAGATATTTGGTAACAACAATTTCTCATCAACTGCTTTCCCATATGGGGGCAATCCCATTATTGGACAATCCACTCCTGCACAGGGTACTATTCCTGCGCAGGGGGAACATATAGTAGGACCTTGGAACTTAGGACAAGGATCTGTTCCCTCCTCTGGAATGTCATTCTGGGGTAATTATTTCCACAGTCAATGGAACCCTGGACATACTACTATGCCTCTCCCATCAAGACTGGCATGGGGTAATCCTTCCCAAAGTCCTTTGAACACGATGCATGCCCAACACCCTATGTCCTTTATGGGAAATCAATCAATGATGTCTCCACAGATGAAAAATCCTTATGCTGGTCAAGGCCATGGTTTCTACTAGAATCCGGGCCAGCAGCCAAACTTTTCCTAGCAACCTGGTGCCAGTCAAACTCCAGGACCCTTTTTCCTAGGTTATCAACAACAACCCAAACTACCATTCCTGACGACGTTACACTTGCCAGATTTGACAAGGTTGTTAAATGATCCTATTTGTCATGATCCACATTGGCCTCCTATGCCAACGAAGTTTCCTTCGGACATTCCAAAGTTCGAGGCCAAGCCTAATGAAGATCCAGGTGATCATGTGACTACCTTCCATCTTTGGTGTTCATCTAACTCATTGAAAGATGACTCTGTACAGTTGTGATTGTTTCAACATACTCTTATCGGGAGTGCCATGAAATGGTACATCGAGCTTGATCGCTCACGATACTCTTCTTTTGGTGAACTGGCGATGGCCTTCCTTAACCATTTACAGTTACATGTGAGATACGACGCTGGCACGGAGCTGCTTGCCAATTTCGAACAGACAACAACAGACCATATTTTTGATCAAATCCGAGAATGGAGATGCTGGAAGAGTCTAATCAAAGTACCCATCCCACTAGCATTCCTTCTTGAGTGGTTCCTTAAGTCTTTCGTCCCACAGTTATCCAAAGACATCGCGACTTTTGGAGTTTTGTCCGAAGAATATGCCATCATGAGGGCTCAATAGTTTGAGCTCATCTATTCTTAGTCTGGTTTATTATACAACATCTTGCCAGATGCACCACGTTCGATACTGGATAAAACTAGATAGAGATCTGGACCACATGCCGATGGTATTGTTGGTTCAACACAAACCAAGCCCGCTGAGCAATTGACAAAATAGTTTCAACAGTTATCCATCCAACACACAACGGCCATCCAAACTACTTCTTTGGTTGCTCCCCCTACCCAAATGTCGGAAGTAGACTCCGTGCAGTCGACTAACCCAAAGGCCCCCCAACATCCTAAAGGGAAGAAAAAACAAGGAAAGAAGGGTAAGGGGGATAAAAAAAACACTGATAATGATGGCGGGGACAACATGGAAAAACAGAAGGTGAGGTATCCGTGCAACTTGTGCACGGAGGACCACCTGACCCATATTTTTCCTCGACTTCCAGAGGCCCAAAAGTTTGTCACACAACAACAGCAGGCAGTGTTGACTAATCCCTTTCAACATGGGCAAAATTTAACTCAAGCCTCTACAAGCACAAAAGGGGGCAGCCAAGAAACCTGCCCTCCTCCAAACAATCCCTCATTCGTGAATGTATATATGGTTAGGGGTGATTCTTTCATAATGACTAGAGCGCACGACTATAGTAAACCAAGCACTTCTAAGAAGGGTAAAGAAGCTGACCTCCCATCTCTTCCTCTACAAATTGAGAAGACATTGGGAGAAACAATGACACGCATTCCAAAGGGTGCATATAAAAAAGCTTCTCACAACCCAAATGCAAGGGCCGCCCAGAATTACTCTGTGGTGGAGGATTTATCACAAACCCCTTGTATGATGTTTGCTTTGGAGGTCCTCCAAAGCTACCCTGCTCAGAGGAAATCCTTGTTAACCGCTTTGGGCTCTAGTGAGACTTGTTATCCGGATAACATCATGTTAGATACAACCGACTTAAAACCTCGTCTTCCTTACCACATAGCGTTTCAGATAGTAGTGGCTCATCCCATGAAAACTTTTACATGGAATATCTTCCGCACGGTGGTCGACGAGGGCACCTCAACATGAGTTATGTCATTAGCATGTTGGAAGGCCATTGTCCATCCCTCTTTGTCTCCATCACCTGCTCTCCTCACTGCTTTCGACGATCATTCTTTTCGACCACATGGCATCATTCCTTCTTTCCCTGTGTAGTTAGGAGGGAAGACCGTGTGTGTCGAAGTAGAGGTAGTCGATGCTCCCCTTGACTATAACCTCTTGTTAGGAAGGAGTTGAACTTATTCTATGCAAGTTTTGGTTGCTACAATTTTCTGAGTCTTGTTGTTTCCACACGAAAGTCGGATAGTGACCATCGATCAACCGTCCTTCTCCAGACCTGACCCAACTTTGGGGGCATCCACGGTCCCAATGATAGATAATCCTCATCCAGGTGTCGTTAACATAGGAGTTGGTTTGTGCCCATCCTTGATGGGTACCTTCTTTTACCCACCTCCTCATGACGATGTCAAATTTATATCTAATCACCATAAGGTTGAGATTTTTCAAGTTTCATCGTTCTGCACGACTTACTTTGAGGATCCTTGGATTCTTCCTTCCCCATCAGCTATGATGGATGAGACAGGGCACTCAGGCATGTCCATTCCCTTGTCGATCACTGAAGTAGCATACTCTTTAGTCCAGGAAGCTTTAGCTAACCCTGATCCAACTCTTGCACAAGAGTTAGATCCACCTCTAGAGCCTATTTGGGCTCAGGGTTCTCTTGCTAACGTCGATTTGTTAGACTTAGTCTTGCCTTCTGACAAAGCAATAATCGAAGCAATGACTAGTTCGTACAAACCTTGGGAAGATCTTCATCACAGATCATACTTTCTCCTAGAGTTAAGATGAATCGAAGTAGGAGAATTCACCATTACCATGACGGGAGATCAACCATGTCCTATTAACCTCTTAGCTACACAAGAAATTTATGTTGAGGGCAATATGGCGACTATCGCTGAAACTATACCCATTAACATTTCCCAAAACCCTGGCATCATGGAGAATGTCTTCGTCGGAGAGGATTTCTCCCCCGAAGAGATTCAAATTTACACGGATATTTTCAAAGAATTCCGCGACGTTTTTGCCTGGTCTTATGAGGAAATGCCAGGTATCAATCCAAAAATAGTTGAACATGAGATCACAATGTATCTTAATGCTAAACCTGTTCAACAAAAACTTCGTCCAGTCAATCCTAAGAAAGCAACAGCCATCAAGATTGAGGTTGAGAAATTTCTAAAGACAAGTTTCATTTATCCTATTCATTTGACTCAATGGGTGTCAAACCCTATGCCGGTCAATAAAAAACAAGGCGTGATTCGTGTATGTACCGATTTCCGTGATTTGAACAAGGCATGTCCCAAAGATAATTTTCCAACACCATTCATTGACCAGATCATTGATGAATGTGCCAGTTGTGAAGCCTTTTCATTCATGGATGGTTTTTCGAGATATAATCAAATCCACATAAAACCTGAAGACCAACACAAAACGACATTCATTTGTCCATGGGGTACATTCGCATATCGTAAGATGCCTTTTGGCCTTAAAAATGATGGAGCCACTTTCCAGCGGGCCATGTCTTTTGCTTTTCATGACCTCAAACATGTAGTTGAGGCCTACTTAGATGATTTAGCATCATGCTCTCGCAAGCGAATGGATCATCCCACGCACCTTAGACTAATCTTCGAACGTTGTCGCTACTTCAGGATTTGCTTGAATCCAAACAAGTGCACCTTATGCGTAACGTCAGGACATTTGTTGGGTTTCAATGTATCAACAACAGGGATCGTGGTCGATCCTCTTAAGGTGGAGGAAATAATCCAGTCGCCCCCCCATGCACAATATTACAACTTCAGATTCTACAAGGCAAGGCGAACTTCTTATGACACTTCATCACCAACTATGCTGAAATCACTAAAGGATTTATGCGTTTACTAAAGAAAGACATTCCTTTTTTCTGGGACGAAGCTGCTCAACGCTCTTTCAATGCATTAAAACATGCCCTCAAAACTACACCTCTGCTATGGCCACCTAACTATAACAAAGACTTATTATTATATCTGGCTGCCATAGAGTCAACCATAGGCATGGTTTTAGTTCAGGAAGACGATTCATTTTCAGAATATGTGATCTATTACCTGAGCCGAGGCCTCGTAGGACTGGAACTCAATTATTCTCATATCGAAAAACTTGCGTTGGCAGCAATTCATGTTGTTCAACAGTTCTGTCACTATGTTGTGTTTCGCAAGAACACTGTCATTGCTATCGTAAATCCATTCCAGTACATGTTGACACTGTTGTAGGAAAATCTCCCTGCGGACAGGTGGATTACCTCAAAGATCTTGACCTTAACTCTAAGACATAAAATGCTTAATGTGGACACTAAATTCCTTTCAAATCTATCCAAACTAACACATGAGAAGGAAGGAGAACAATAGTACCTCTTTATCAACGTTTGTCCCTGCACGCTCCGAGTTACGCTCCGATCCTTTTCTCCTCGCTAAGTTCTATAGACAAACAAGATACGACCACTTCCTATTATATTGATGTTAGATTGAAAATAGATCTATCTATCAATGATAATTTCATGTAACATCAGACACAAACTAGAAAGAAACAGGCCAAGCATCTCATATTAATGAGAATAACAACAACAATACTTACAATCGTAGATGTGAATGTGACAGCTTCGTCAAGTCCCCTTCGTCTAACCCTTGCTCAAAATATCCACAATCTGGATAACAACAGATTCACTAATCACTCTTCTTTGGCTGACTGTGTGTTTCCTATGAGATCATAGGTTTCATACTAGCAATTCTTCCCCCTTTTCACCATCATAGAGCTTGCTTATATAGGTTAAGAGGAGCTTAACCTCTTGAGTTATCTTTAGAACAAGTTGAGGAACTTTCTCCTTAGATTAGGGATCCTCTGATGGAACCAAGAATTCGAATGCAATTTCTTTCTAATCTTGAAAGATCCTCCCCTTATTCTCCTCAACGGGCCAACTACTACCCCAGATTAGTCAGCGCTCCCTCAAAAGGGGCATTAGAGCACTGTAGTGCTCCTTAAGAAGCTTGAGGGAAGCGCCAACACCCTAAAGGTGGATAACGCTCCTTCAAAGGGGCAGGAGAGCATTATAACTCTCCCTGAAGCCTTATAGGGGAGCGCCAGCACTCCTAAGACTGATATAGGGGAGCACTCACCCTCAGAACCTTTGTTTTAGAGCTCTTTTCAGGTGTTAAGAGTTACTGGTCTTCATTTAATCAATTCCTCTTCTCCAAATCAAGTGCATGAGATGTTTTAAGTGCCTCCTTAGTGTCATTATTATGGCAGTATACTTGAACAACATTTACGACACTTGTGAACAACTTGCGACACTTGCAAAAGTTGTAAGGAAGATGCAGCACTTACGACAGTTGAGAGGAACATGCGACACTTATTCAGTTGAGTAATTTTTACGTGTAACAGACATGACAAGTGATAGGTGGAAAAATCAGTAGATGGATAGTCATACTCCAATAATTTGACTTAGACTTTATTTCATCAAAGTCCAAGAAGTCATTGGTCTTCGCAGAGCTTATTTCGAAACTTCCGGTTGAGTCAGGTGACGTTGTGCCTGAGGAATCGCCTACTTGGGGGGATATGTTTTTTATTACATCTTCATACCCCTAGTATGGAAATATACTTATCTATCTCCAGAATTTGAAGCGCCCCACCTCTTCTTCTCGTGACGAGTGTCGGATAATACGCCATCAGGCTAAGAATTATCTCATACTCGATGATACGTTGTATCATAGAGGTGTAGACTGCATCTTGTGTCGATGTCTCACTCATGAGGAGGCCATAATAGTGCTCAACGATTGCCACATTAGATCTTGTGGTATTCATTTATCTGGGTTGGAAACAACCCAAAAGATTATACGAGCAGGTTACTTCTGGCCGACACTTATCAAAGATTGTCTCGAATTGGTGAAGAAGTGCCATCCGTGCCAAATCTTCTCTCGGAAGATGAGGGCACATCTCGCTCCTATGTTACCTATCATCACAGTTGGTCCCTTCACTAAGTGGGGGATTTATTACACTACATGAAACCCCGCATCAACAAGGGGGCACTTCTATATCATCGTAGTTGTCGACTACTTCACTAAGTGGGTCAAGGCTATGCCAACGTTTAAAGATGATGGAGATACTGCAACTCTCTTCTTATTCAACCAGATTATAGCAAGGTTCGGCGTCCCGAGAGAGATTGTCATTGACCATGGAAGTCACTTTCAGAACCAAATGATGACCGAATTAACATCAAATCTTGGGTTACGGCAGGAACATTCATCACCTTACTACCCCCAAGCCAATGGGCAGGTGGAAGCTGTAAACAAAACTCTTAAGATGATTCTACAACGAACTATCAACTCAGCCAAGTCAAATTGGCATTTGATGTTATACTCGGCATTATGGTCTTACCGAACATTTGTTAAGACTGCAACCGGTTTCTCACCTTTCCAACTCATTTATGGGCTAGAGGCAATATTGCCCATTGAATGTCAAATCCCATCTCTGAAATTGGCAGTACATTTATTGCCAAACACTTCTCCACTTGACGAATGGTTAGTATACCTTGAGCAGCTTGATGAGCAGTGTCGCGATGCGGCCCTGGCCAACGAGGCTCACAAACATAAGGTCAAGTGTCAATATGATAGGTCCATTCTCCCTCAGATTTTCTTTGAAGGCGACCTTGTCCTGGTCTATTACCAAGACAAGGACCCCCTGGGGGAAAGAAAGTTTAAACCCATGTGGTTCGAACCCTTCATTATCAAAGAGGTATTAAAAAAGGGTGCTTATCGTTTGGTTGATTTTGAAGGGAATGCTTTGTCAAAGCCTAGAAATGGGCTCTACCTCAAGAAGTATTACTCATATATAAGTCACTGTGGGTAACTTTTTGTAACATATGTATAGTCTTTGTACTATTACTTTTTAAGTTTCTTTTAAAGTGTTATGGACGTGTCATTGATTTTATCTTTCGTCAATATGGCATATGTCAAGTGAGTCCAAGGTGTTCATTGGGTATGCAGATGGTGCTAGTTGACATACACGGAGGCTTACCTCCACAGCTTGGGTAATCTTTACACCATAGGGTCAGTTGTTATCTTCCGCAGGTATATGCTTAGGTGACACCACAAATAATGTCGCCAAGTATAGTGCAGTTATTGAGTTGCTTCGTGACTCCTTGTCATTGGGTATCTCTCATATCCGGGTCTATCTCGACACTCAATTGGTTGTGTCGCAGCTAAAAAGAGTATACCAAGTTCATGATCCAACTTTACACCGACGATTCCTTAGGGTACATCTCTTAGAATGAAACTTTGATTATATTACATATTTTCATGTTCCTAGGAGATTAAACCAAATTACAGATACTCTAGCTAATCAAATTTTAGATTGGAATCTTTCCCACATATAATAGAACAAGGACATAAACATTTAAATAAATTTTTTCACATAGAATCCATAAGACACAAAAAGATAAAAACCATATATAAACATCACAAAATCACCAGAGTACATAGATGGATGCAAGCGCCTCAAAAATGGGAATAGTAACAAGTCACCGGGCTTATGCCCTCAAAAAATATATACAAGTAGGTGCTCGTGGCACATAAAAGATACTAAGTTTGTTCAGGGCCTATGGGCCCTATTATAATCATCCACAGCATGGGCTAAACGCCTAAACAATCGGACCCATGTCCAAGGTGCCCCCACAACATGAGGCTGCATGGATGGTGGCAGGTCCTCTATCTCTGCCATCAGGACTGTGCGAGTGAGCGCAGTGAAGTTCCGCTCAATTCGCCTAAGGACCCTCTCAGCCTCTTCGACTGGGAGGTCCCCTGCTACTGCTGCTCCCCCAGCGGTGGCAGCCACGGCTTCTGGCCGTGGACAACACCTGTTTCGTGCATAATCGGCAGGTCGCACGGGTCCCACATCTACATGCAACAAATTCTTACTCGTCAAATACTCTGGCATACAAAAAATGATATATATAACAAAAAGACATAAAAATTACATATTCAAACAAAAAAACTACAAAGGTGGAGACTTACCCATCTCCCCTTGCTCCTCACCAAGAGGCACGGGTATCTCAGGATCTCTAGAGAAGTCTATCCTTGCATACGGGTAGTCCTCGATAACAGGGTTCTGTCGTGACAGCCAAGCAAAGAAATCATCGTCGAAGGACTCAATGGTCCTTCCACCACACTGCCCATCTACACACTGCAGGGAAAGAGGCCTGATGTCCTCGTACTACAACCTGAGGACTGAAACTCAGAACTCTCTCAAAAAATAACGAACACAAGATGGTCCTGAACCCAAAGTTCCTCTGTGTCTGTTGTCAACAATCTGTCAATTTCCTCTTCATTCACTCCAGTAGTGTGGTACTCCAATTGGACATTTGTGCATTCATGCACTGAATGGCACAGTTCATCTGTGAGCTCGAAGCCTGATGCATGGTTGCTGAGCCGATAATCCGCCCAATCAATAACAAGATAGTTTGCAATGCTAAGTTAGTAATCTTGCTAATGGGTACCTGGGAGCCCACACTGTCAGTCCCAGCCTCACAGTGCTTAGCTATCAATTCTGAGATCTTGCTCGGCCCCGCAGGAAAAGTCTGGAAGTTGACTGGTTCCCCTCTCCTTGAGAGGCCAGTCAGAAAGTAAATATCCTTGGTGGTGGGCACCAGTGATTGCCCCTCTAGCATAAATGCCTCTGCATCAGGATGCCAATAGTCAATCAAGGCATTCATTAGCCTTGGTTGCACATGCATAAACATACATAGAAATAATTTGAGTATACCACATTGCATTAACATGGCCACAGCATCCGGATCTACAGCAACCAACTCATTGATTGCCTCAGGATCCCTTTCCCTCCATTGGACATACATCCTGCCAACACAACAAAGTAAAGGAGGGTCAGTACTTCCGTTTAGTTTCCTTTTTCATCATAAAAGGGGGTACACGCATGCTATAGAGGTGATAGCCGCATGTACACGTGGGAAGACTTTACTCTTCCCGCATGTATACGCAGCCTGTCCAGAGACAACCCATGTGTACCTAGGGCTGACCTTTTTAAGGTTGACGCCCACCCAAAAAACCAACTAAATAACTAAATTGAAGTATTGAATAGCTAGATAAGGGAGTTTGTACTTACTTGGTCCAAGCAGAAGTTTGTTTCGTCCACTGTAGCTCCCGGAATCACTATCTTTGGCAAAGGGGGTCTTTTGGCTCCAGAGTCAATTTCCAAATCAACAATGGTGATAATGAGCT
>WSFP011397417.1:0-27068 GCA_009831015.1 Picea engelmannii
CAGGATGTCATCCATTAGCCTCATGAAGGTTGCAGGGGCATTCGTCAACCCGAAAGGCATGACCAACCATTCGAAAAGGCCCTCCTTGGATTTGAATGTAGTCTTCCACACATCAGAGGGTTCGATTGGTACCTGGTGAAGACTTCAAGCCGATCTTGCTGAAATATTTCGCTCCCTTGAGTTGGTCCAGAAGGTCATCAATCCATGGGATCGGGTACCTATTCCGGACAATGATCTTGTTCAGTGCCCGATAGTCAATGCAGAGTCTCCAAGTCCCATCCTTCTTCTGCACTAACACGATTGGGCTCCCACAGGGCGATGAACTTGGCCGGATGTGACCTTTCTGCAACAACTCCTGAATCTACCTCTTGATTTCATCATTCTCCATAACAGAGCGTCGATAGATGGGTCCATTGGGTAGTGGTGCACCTAGGGTCAGATCGATGGGGTGCTTGCCCTGGCAGTGTAGAGGCACCCCTGCGGGGGAGGTGAAGATATCCTCGTACTCCTCCATGAACTTATCCATCTGTTGTTTTCATGTAGCGGAGCCCTGTTTAGACGTCATGGCCACAGTCTTCCTCTTTCCCTGAGGGCAGATCATCAGGAAAACAAATTTCTTGGTTTTGGAAATGAGCTTACTGCATTTTTTTGTAGTAACCAAAGATATGGTGGTAGGCGGTGTTATCTCCGGTATCCTGTACAGGTTATTGCCCAAAGTGATAATAATAACACGAGGCCTGGACTCATACACAACATGTCGCTTCCACAAGTATGGTTGGCCTAATAATACATCAAAAACATCAAGAGGAGCAATGCCACATAATACCTCATCCGTGAAGGGCTTAATGTTGTAGGGAAGGCGACATTGTTGACTAACGTGGAGGTCCCGTCCTTGGTGCAACCACCCGATGGTGTATGGTTGTGGGTGTGTTGTGGTCGGCAAGCCTAGCCGCTTCACGAACTCTACTAAGATGAGGTTCTTCTGGCTCCCGCTGTCGACAATGAACTGCAACGGGGAACCCTTTACCCACATCTTGGAATGGAAGAGATGCTCTGCCTCCTCTAGATCTTCTGGTTCCTCCTTATGGATCTTCATGGTGGCAACGGTGGCGTTGGGCTCCGCATCAATAATCTGCTTCCCCCTGTCATTCCCTTTTTCAGGTTCTGATTCAGAGTCGGAGCATGCATCCAATTCAAAAGCCTTCAACTCGACTACCAGTGATTGCTTGGCCTGATACTCACTTGTGTTGTGAGTGGAACTCTTATGGAACTCACACCACTTCCCCGTGTCCTTTTTTGGCTTCGTGGTGTTGTTCTTTGCTTGTGGCTTTGGCGGGTTGTCATGGGTTGCCCCGCCTTGGCTTGGTCCTTTGTTCTGCGGTTTGGGGGTACCTTTCCCTTGCTTCTGATTTGCAGACCCAAAGTCTCGCCTCTTCTATTTGAACTTCTGCTCAATCTTGGCAGCATATCGGTATGACACACCAAGCGAGGAGATGTCGAGGAACTCCATTTCCTCTTGAATGTATCTGTGCAGAAAACTGCGGTATTTTAACACCAAATGTTTCTCTGAATATTTGATACCCAATTTTGTGCATAGGGTATGAAACAAATTCATCATCTCATGCACATCTTGGTCCCTTTGTTGCTGCTGCGTAGTCCATTGTATGTATTTGTCCTCATAGCTCCCCATAGGATAATATTTTTCCTTGATGGCGTCTCAGAAATAATTCCAAGTGGGTGTTTCCGAGAATAGAGAGGGTTCTCCCTCTTCTTGTTGCTTCGAGTAGGTTTCCCACCAGTCCTTGACATGGGGGGTGGCTTTGAGGAGTGCGAAAATAATCTTTTCTCGGTCAGAAAAGTCATGAACCAAGAAATATCCTTCTAACAGATTCAACCATCTATCTACAACATCTGCATCTATTTGGCCCTCAAATATGGGAATGTCAATGTTTACTTGTACCTTAAAAGGAGTGGTGCCCCCAGAGTGGCTATTGGATGTCGATGCGCCGCCAGTGGGAATCCGTTGAAGAATCTGGGCAAAGTTGTCCATCATCGCGTTCCTTTGTTTCTCGAGGGCCTCCTTGAGCAACATTTTGATAGGATCTTCTTCTCCCTCATTTTTATTTTCTTCCCCCATGGGCAGTCATCGGGGTTTGCGAGGCTGATCTTGCAAAGGTTCAACCAGATCGAGCCCCAACTCCTTATACCTCGACCTCGTTGGGGACATGCAAAGAAGGATCGAGAATGAGCAGACCGCTCTGATACCACTGATCTAGATTTATGTAGGAACACAATGAAATACAGAAGTACACATAAACGCAGAGATGCAGCGAAAATAAGACTTTATTTCATTAATAACAAATGACTCCAATATGCTTACAGATAAAATCGAAATAAACTAGCTAGGGCGCTGGTAGCTTATCTATGAGAAGAGATGTGGCGGCTACTGGCCTCTGAACTGTGTTACAATGAGGCTCGAAGGCCTATTATTGTTGAGAAACAATGGAAAACACTAAACATCCAAAGACCTAACCCTAGGAGATGAAACACCAAGACTATGGGCCCCGTTTGGGTAAGTTGGTACATCAACTTCCCGGGGACGTAACTTTGGCATACGATCTCTGTTTGACGCGTTCCATACTTCGTTAGAAATATCTATCTGAGGACTACAACTTTTGGGTGAGCAACATTGATGTATGATCCATGTTGCTCCCCGTTTTCCCAAAAAAACGTCGTTTAAGGCCTCAAAACGACTCTGGAAGTTCAGGACCTGAAAAACTGCTAAAAATATTTAACTGTGCGGAAACTGAAAAACTGAAAGAAGCAATGGTGGGGGTCCAAGAGGAATAGGTGGGTGGCCACCAATATCCACCTAGATCATAGATACACTTTCTGAGTGTATACCTGATCAACATCCTGATCAATTGTTTTTCTTTGGATTTGTTGCATAGCACATAGAAGTTCTTCCTGTAATAGCCGTTGTGATATCAAATCCATTAGGATTTTACAAAAAAGGTTTTACAATATAGCTTCTTTAGGTATATGTTTGTATAGTATGTTCACAAAAAAGTTTGTTGAGGATGTTCCTGAATATGATCATTTAGGAACTCTGATACTTTCCAAAGGCCCAAGTCCAAGTTTGTGCCTTCTTTCGACCTCTTGTCTGCTTCTTTGTTTATTTCCCTGTAAACATGTCATCATGTAAGAGAATCAAAAGCGGTCTGTAAGAATTTGATGTCCTCCACTATATTAGCAAGTCTTATATTTGTACATCTTTGTGTGTCATTTATCCAATTTATGACATTCTTTGAATCTCCAAAAACAATGAGCGTTTTAAAGTTCTTTTCAAGGGCGAAGACAATGAGTAGTTTAAGGCTCATCAATTCAACAAAGTTGTTTGTTCCCATTCCTAGTCCGGAAGTCGGGGTAAAAAAGTGGGATTCTGAGAAATAAAGAATCCCACCTCCTCCACATCTATTGTTTTGGGAAGCTCCATAAAAAAAAACCCAAGGTTTTGTTTTGTCAACTTCTTCCTCTTGTAGAGTTCTAGTCTTAATTCTCCCTACAATGGGTGAGTATGTGGAGTAAATGGCAAGACTTTTAAGAGTTGTGATTTCTAGTGCCACAGAAACCTCATTAAAAATGAGGGTGTTTTGTGCTATCCAAACACCCCAGATTATCATCAGAGGTAGAGCTCTGAAAACCTTATTTTCTCTATTCATCCACCAGTCCTGTTCCAAAGAAAGGCCAATCCAATTGTTGTGTAGTTTCAAGTGTCTTGACACTTAAGTACAAGCCTTCTTGAAGTAGTGACATTCCAGGCAAATATGGAAAGTTATTTCTCTTTCTGATTTACAAAGAGAGCGCCTACCAGGGCCATACAAGTTTCTTTTTTGAAGAATATCCCAAGTCGACACCTTGTTTGTTAAGCGTTCCACATAAACAGTCTTGATTTTGCTGGACAATTCATCTTCCAAAGTTTTTTCCACCACCAGGCTAGCTCTCTTTGCACTAATTCTAGGTTAAAAAAGATATAGTCGTCCTTGGGAGTATAAGTTCCTGAAGTAGCTTGGTCCCAACTAAGTTCATCCTCATAATCCTCGAGTCTAATATATGATATTTTTAGGCTTGATATATATCTTTTCCAACTTTGCCGGATCTTCTTCTTCTAAGCCTTACTCAATTGCCAATTTCCAACCTTGTGACAAAATGGTTGTTTGGTCCGGGTCTGCAAGTTTGTTTAAAGTGTTGAAGCCCTGGGTTCTCAAAAGGAAAATAAGTTGGTCTGGTAGGAGGTGTTGTCCATCACAACCAACCCAAGGATATGCTCCCAACCTGACTCGATGCCCATTACCTATCTTCCAGGATAGTCCTTCCCCTATGACTGAGAAGGATTTGACAATTTCCTTCCAAATAATCGAGACTCCCTTCAGGGATTTCTAAGCACTTCTGATCCAGGTCTCCAGAGAATCTGGTTTAATATATTTTTCTAACACCACTTTGGTCCAACAACTAGAGGATTTTATCAGTCGCCATCCTCCTTTTTCCGCTAGAGCCTTTGAAAAAAGAAAAATGTTTTTCAGGCCCCACCCTCCTAGAGCCTTTGGAGCAGCAATCCTCTTCCATCGAACCCAGGGTGACACATATGTTTCTTTCTTACCACTCCATGGAAATATGAAATTGATTTTTCTAGCTGCCTCCAAAATTCCTTTAGGGATTCAAGAGAGTGACATCTAGTAGACTAGGATGGATTCTAAAATCGATTTGACTAATACTAGTCTGCAAGCCCAAGAAAGCCATCTATGACTCCAAGATAATAATATTTTTTCCATTTTTTTTAAGAGCCATTTCCTGTCCTCTTTCCTGTAGTCATTTGGTTTTACGACAATACCCAAGTATTTCAACCCTTCTTCTAGTTTCTTTTCCTTAAAGGGAAAATGTTGTCTGAAGGCTCCCAATTCCTCTTCTGTTAGAAAGTTTGTTGTAAGTGACGACTTTCCTTCATTTATAACCATACCTGTATCTTTTGTGAAAAGACTTAGGATGTTTTTCAGAGTTTCTGCATCTTTTATGGAGCCCGTGCTAAAGATTAGTACACCATCCAGGAAAAGCAGATGTGTAATTTGGAGGGTTTGTGAGATTTTGATGTCGGATAAAGATCCTGTACTTCTTGCTTCCAAAATTTCTCTGTTGAGTCCTTAAATTACTAGAAGAAAAATTAGTGGGGAGAGAGGACATCCCTGTCTTAAGCCTCTTTCTGAGAGTAAAAAGGGGGATGTAGAGCCATTGATTAGCACTGAGAAGGAGACTGTAGTAATACAACACAAGATCCACTTGATGAAAGAAGCTGCAAAGCCCAAGTGTGTTACTAAAAGGCGAATGTAGATCCAACTTACTCTGTTGTAGTCTTTGGAGAGATCATTTTTTAACACTGCACCCTTTAGTTTTTTGGATTTTATGCTGTGTAGTCCTTCTTTTGCTACCCCTACAACTTCATGGATTTGTCTGCCTTCCAAAAAACTGAACTGCTCACTCGAAATTTTGTCAGAGAGGATTCTTTTCACTCTTCTTGCTATAATTTTTGAGACAATTTTATGGATGCAATTGCAGAGGGAAATTGGCCTAAAATTGTCCAAGGTAGCAAGGTTGTCTATTTTTGGGATTAAATCTATGAAGGTAGAATTTAAGCTTAGTGACATTCACCCTATAATTCTGATATCTTATACCATATTGATTAAATCCTATCCCAAGAGATCATAAAAACCCAGAAAGAACTCAATAGTCCAGCCATCAGGACCTGGGATTTTGTCTTTTTTGGAAACTTTGAATTACTTCTTTCAATTCTTCATCTGTAACTTTTTCCACCAGCATTCGATTATCCTCATCATTGGTGAATCTTGGGAAATAATGAGCTATACAGACCACTTCTTCTATTGTAGCTTGGTTCTCTGCTCTGAAGAGGTCTTGAAAGTGATTTTTCCCTAGGCTTGACATTCTCTCAAAGGTAGTTTCCTGATTTCCATCCTGGTCCTTCAATCGCCATATGGTATTTGCACACTTTCTACCTTTTGCAAAGGCTTTAAATAACTTAATGTTATCATCTCCACTTGTCAGCTAGATAGCTCTACTTTTTAGCCTCCACATTTCTTCCTTTTCCTTGAGTAGCTTGTTTCTCCCTTCTTCCAATCTGAGTAGTGTGATATTGGCTTCTAGCGTAGCATAACTGCCCCCTTCTTCCTTCGAAATCCTTTGTAGATGGGATTCTATTTCTTTAAGCTCCAAGTCTTCATTTTGTCTTTTCTAGAAAGCCCAGATCTTTGTTTTTGCTTTGATCCTTTTTATGTTTTTGACAAAGTGTGAGGCTGCCGATTGATTGCTTTCCTGGTGAAAGGGTATCCAATTTTCTCTCACTAGGTCAATAAAGGAGTCATCTGTTAGCCATGTCTTGTTGAATTTGAATGGGCTTGCCAGATTTCTTGGCCCCTGTCTTAATTCCAAGAAGATCGGAAAGTGATCATAAATGACTCCATATCCAATCCATTGTTTCAATTGTAAGGGGTTTTCCAATAAAGAGTCAGCTATTAGAAAACGGTCAAGTCTTTTTGCTATGCTATCTTCCCCCACCCTATTATTTCTCTAGGTTGGTTTGAGTTTGGTAGGTTTGATATCCAATAAATTGCATCCTGCAATTTTTTGTGTGAAGTAACCTGCCAGTGGGTCTGCTCTTGCATGTGCTCCCCAAACTTCTGAAAACCTCAAAGAAAAATTTAGGTCTCCTCCTAAAATAACTTGTTGGCCTTTCTAGAAGGACTTATTGAAAATATAATACCAAAATGTGCCTATGTTCTGACATGGCCCATATATGTTGATGATGTGAATATTTCCATCCAGCTCCGACAAAGAGATCGTAATACCAAGTCCCGACTATATGCCCCAGGAGTTCGAAACTTTGATAGAATGGGTGTTCCAACCTATTGCCAAACCTCCAGATCTTCCTGTAGCATCCATGGTTTCAAAATCCCACCTTGGGAGTAGAGATTTCAATATGTTTTTTTATCTCCTCCCCCACCCCCAACGTCTCTTGTAATAACATAATTTCAGGGTGTTCAGACTCGATCGCCCTTTTTAGGGATGGTCTTTTGAGGGGACCAACCAAGCCCCTGCAATTAAAGGAACAACATTTCATCACGAACCCTTCCCATGGGTTCTCCTTTCTCTAAGTGCCCGTTTGATTGCGAGTTGTTTCCTAGCCAAGAGGTCATTCTTAGCTTTTAATTGTTCTTTCGAAATCAACGACTTTCTTCCGCGCCCACTTTTTTCCAAAGTGTTAACAGATTCAGTGGCTAGACCTCCCGTGGCCACATTTTTCTGTGATCTAAGGTAATAACAACCCAAAGAGGTTGCTGAGGATGATGATGAAGTATCCTCTTCTATGTTACATATACGCTTTGAGCTAGGAGGTTCACTCGTATCAATATCCAAAGGATTCGAGGGTTGAGTGGCTAGCAAAGAGGAAAGGTTTGAAAGGGGCGGGAAATTAAGAGTCTCCACCCACTCAGTGCCTTCTAAATTTAAGTTGTTTATTAAAACAATAATAGGAGAGGAGGATAAAGAAGTGCCAGAGGCCACATTTGGTACAAATTCTGAGCCTCTCTTGGAGATGCACATGTTTTCCTCTTCTGTTGATGTTTTGAATCCTGAATCATTTGAGGATGCTTGTCGTTCAAGAAACAAAACCTCATGTTTTGTTTCAATTGGTTGGCTTTGTTCTTCCGTGTATTGTTTTCCTTCATCGAAAGACATTGTGGGAATTCTTACCCCCTAATACTGAGTATTACCTTTGTCGCTTTTATAACCCAATCCTCTGGTCCTTACATGCAAACTGCAATTTTTAATCAAATGACCATACTGATGGCATCTCCTGCATCTGAAAGGGACATTTTCATAGTCCAATTTCTGGGTATGTGTAAAAATTCCCCAACTTAGGTCGACTTCTTCACCAAGACCTTCCCTGATATTTAGACTGACTAAGACCCTTGCCACTTTCCTTTGTTTTGTCTCTTCATAAGTCATGTCTGCGTCTAGAAAGTCTCCCAAGAAATTCCCAATTAGTTTGAAGTGTTCAATGGACCATAAGTGCAGTGGGAGTGCCGGTAGCCGCACCCATACCGGTATAATGTCCATCCTTTCTTTGCTAGCATAAAAAAGAGGGCTCCAAGTCTTAAGGTGTAAAGGAGAATTGTTTACACTCCAGGGTTTTCCAAGTGCCCATTTTGTATGCTCTGGTTGTAGGAAGGTGAAAGCGAACCAGTTCCTATTAAGTTCAAATATTTATGGGACATAACCGAGTTGTTCCTTCCAAGCACTATGCATCGAGTCGACCATAGTTTTGAGCACAAAGGTTCTTCCGCTAGATCTACCCACCAAAGTTTGATTTTCCATAAGGACGACCTGACTTAAATCCACTTCTTCCCCAAGAACCAAGTTTCCAATGTTCCCTTTAGACTTTAAACTTTTCCTTTTTAGTCTGTGTCCTTCCCTTGTCTTCCTCCTCAGGTCTCTATTGTCAGATCCATCACCATAACCGTGAGATAAGGGGGCCGCCTGTGTGTACTCTCTTATCTCTTTTCAATCGAAATCTCGATGCTCCTCTACTTCTAGGAAGGCTGATATGAAGCCTTTGGTGGTGGATTTATTTGGAAGATCCATTCGTTCCCCTGGGAGTATGTGGAACCCATCTGCACTTTGTTTCGCTACCTCTTCTAAGAACCCTTTCGTTCCACAACGCTTGTCAAAAAACCCGTACCCCACTTGGGAAGAAGGTGGCAAGGATATTAGAAACCCTCCTTCTGTTTGATTAAACCATTCAAGATCCGAGGCCTGTTGTGGACTGAGGGAGGGTAAGGATCCTACTTCGAGTAGACGCGAACCTATTTTCCATTGTTTTGGAAAATCTCTGAAGTAAACATTTTCAATCAGGGGACATTGAAAAAGAGGCGACTTATCAGGCGAGGAAATCACAAGATTTTTGACCTCCGTATGTTTTTGCTGTAGCAGGGATGCTTCCCCCTTCTCAACCAACCGGTCCCCTAGTCCTCCACCTGTCAGCTTCCACATCTCCCCAGTGTCCAGAAGGTCAGTGTCCACGTAAGACAGGGTCTCCATGTGGCCTGCGGTTATTTCCAAACTTTGCTTGGAAATTACTGCCGTGAAAAGAGCACCGTCGAAATAACTGAAAAAATATTTTCACCACATAAAACTAAACGCCTCCCAAACCTAACCGCAATCTCTAGCCCTGACCCGAGATTTGACCGCAGAACCCATTCGCCACCTCTCCCTTATCCTTAAATAATATTACTAAACATAAAGTTAATAAAAACCACAATACATCATATATAAAAAATAAAAAAATAAAAAAAAATGTAATCAACACAACCCTGTCTCAAATTCTTTATTAATAACAATATTGTTGGATTTTTTATTTTTATTTTTACTTAATTTAAATTTAAAAATATAAATAAATAAATAAATTCAAAAAATTGAAATCTCAAAATTACATGTAAATATATAACTAAACTAAATTTTAGATATCTATAAGCATCACAAAAGAGAAAATTCAAAAATAACTCTTAAGCCTCTAGTAAAAAGTTAAATTGAGACATTTAAACATTTAATAAAAGGTTTAAAAAACTACATACATGACACATAAATTAAAAAATGCCACAATGCTTTATACACAAATCAAAGTAACAAACACACAATGCATAGTTTGGAACACCAAACAAGGGTTGCTATTTTGTTTTCCATAAGAAGAAGTTGACATTGAATTGTGAGGTAAATTGTTGTGAATAAAAGCATAAGTAAAGGTACATAAACATTAGCTTATTCATTTTACTAGACGTAATAGGATATAAAAATCCGTAACCATTTGAGCTTTGGTCCAACATTGATGATGTATTTGGATTTTAGCAACACGTGACTGATGGATTTGGAGAGTATTTCTTTGTTTGGTTGGAGCTCTAAGTGAACATAGGTTAATGGAAGAAAAATATCCGATACCAAACCATCTTTAGTATACGTATGTCTCATTCTTATTCAAATTAGAGTATTTAAATTTTTTCAAAACCACTTTCCAAAGCTCATGATTGTTATGTAACTGAAATTGAATGCTAAATTTTGCAGCCATGGAGAGTTGTAGGATAAAGTCATAATATTACCCATAGGTGAAGTAATATTACCAAAACTTAATTGAGAAACATTAGTATGTGGTAATACTCATAAAATAAAATTTTCATAGTTGACCAATTACGAATTATACACAAATATAACCATTTTTACACACTGTTAATTATATGTAGCTGCAACATTCTAAATGAATATGAACGCAATTAATAAATCATTTACACCAACATATAAACTATTCCCATTCAAAGAATAAAATGCATAGCAGCTAAAATCATAATTTAACTCAGAAAATAGACAAACACTTGTCTTTTCAAAACAATTGTGCAACCAACTGTTTGTGAAGGACATTCTACCCAACCATAGACTTGTTGTTCCAAATCTCAACAACAAGTCATTCTCGATCTAGGGCTAAAAATTCACAAAAGAAGGGTGCCTCTCATAGTCCACTCACAACTCAATATCCCACAACCCACTGATATTCCCCTACAACTATCCCAAAATTTCTCCAGCTCACTTCCTCTTGACCTTCCCAACCCAATGAGTGTACCCCTTCATTGCTCTTAGTCCATTGAGTGTCCCATTCATTTATCAAGGTATCTCTAGCACATGTAACTGAGAATATTACTACTGGGAACTCAAGTGAACTCACTGTTGGGAAGACGACCAATAAAATAGCACTAATCACTTGTTGTTACAATGCAACTCACCCATGAGTTCACTTTTTAAGCCCAACAACCTGGTTCTTCAATATTTAACTCCAAAACATTCCAACATGCTCCAGAATTCACCCAACCTTCTTGCTCCAACACATGTGATCTTCCTCCTTCATCCATGCTTTGTGTTCATTCCCAACATGCTTGTTAAACTACATGTAATTTCACATACAAATTTACTCTCTTTTCCCAAACAAATTTGACTCATACTCTTTCCCAAAAATGATTGTACTTAACCCCATGTTTCCAATACCTACGGGATGTGACTCTCACATCCACCCTCTTATAGATATTCTGATTGGGATATCATACACTCAACTAGAAAATACAAGGTTGTTCCAAATGATAATAAAATTAAGGTAAGTAGACAAGGGCCCAACACAAGACCCATACTCTGTGCCAGATCGCTCGAATCGACTGGATGCATTGGATCGGTCATACGAAATGGAACCCGAATCTGGACGAAATTGGGGATAAAAGAGCAGGCTGGGAAGAACTATTCCATCCCTTGAGCAGCTTGGTAAAAGGAAGTCGCCCACACAGAGGCAAAGCATTAGCAGTGAAAGGAAATCGTCCACGTAGAAGGAGGAAAACAGGAGAAGAAGTAGCAACAATGGATTCCATCTAAGGGAGAAAGCCGTCGATGGAGGATAGGATGAAGGCGATGGAAGAGGAACTGAAGAGGCTCAAACATTTTTTGCACAACCAAGACGATTTCCTTCAGAACTTGGATGCTAAGGCAGGGAGGCGACTAGATTTGCTAGAAGCCGATATCACAATGACCAAAATCGGGTTTTCAAAGGAGTTGGACCAGATTCGCCATGAATACATAGACCCAAAGAAGGAGTTTGAAGAATGAGTTAGCAAGTTGTAATCCCAAATGGAAAAGCTGAACAAGAACTGGCAACTGGAGCGAGGTTTTCCAAAGAAGGAGGGCCCAAGGAATTTTGGCCAGTAAAGTTTAGGCCAAAGAAGTACTCTGCAAATGACATTGTGAAGTAGGCATTTTGTATAGAAGCCTCCACATTTAGCGAACCTAAAGATTAGGAAGGTTTTCTAGATCTAAGAACTGTAATCATGAAGGTGGGTAGAGCCTCCTAGCCTTGTAATAGTTCAATTGAAATTGTATTATCTCAGATGTAACAATTCCAATGGCTTCCCCACTGCTCTTCTATAATAAAGCTCCATTAACCGTTTTTGTCAAAAAAATAAAAATAAAATTAAAGTAAGTAGGTTGAATTAATACCCATAAATAATTTTCCCCTTGGATCCCTCTTCGATGCTCATTTCTCTTGTGGAAAACTCATCCCCCATCTCTATCCATATCCCCCAACATCTGACATCACATTTTATTTATTAAAATTTAGAAAATACATTTCACATATACATCGCTTAGCCATAGCCACATTTCATATTTACATTATACTTTAATTAAACTAGGGATTATAGTGGGATGTTACATTCCCCCTCTCCTAAAATTGTGCACCGTCCTAGGTGCACAACACCATGCTGAAATACATGTACAAATTTTACGTCACAATACTTAGAGAAGAAAACAAAATTCTGCAATTTTACCCTCCAACAACAGTCCTAATCAAAATCTAATGTTTCCTCTCAACCTACCCACCCAAGGAATGAATGAGCCCCCCCCTTTACTACTGCCAGTCCATCGGGTTGTACCATTCTTTTATCAGGGCTATCAACGTAGGTGACCAAGAATTTTACAATTTGTTTCCAAATTCTAGCTGCTAAAAAATGGAGTCTTGCATTTTCAATTTTTGTTTTCTGTAGAATTGACAAAATAAAGCAGGTGTTTCTCCCGTATAGTTTCTTCGTGCTCCCATGTTGAGTCTTCAGGACTGTAGTAGGTCCATTGAACCTTTACTAGTCCTATGGATTTGTTCCTGAGCACTTTAATTTTTTGGTCCATGATGCGTATTGGTTCCACTTGGAATCCCCTTCGTTTTCCACCTAGATCACGATACGATCAATTATGTGGTTAGGGTTAGACACATATTTATTTAATAATGACACATGAAATACATTATGCACTCTCATGGATGCAAACAATGCTAGCATGTATGCAACTCACCCTATCTTCTCTAAGATTTCAAAAGGTCCACAATATCTTGCTGCCAACTTTGGGCAGCAACCCAATCTTAGCGAAGTTATTTTCACTTTCACTTTTAGAAAAATATGTTCGCCCACTTCAAAATACTTGAAAAGTCTATTCTTGTATGCATAAATTTTCTATCTGTCCTAGGTAGCCTTTAAATTATGCCTGATCCTTGCCATCTGATCTTTCATTTCCTTCAACAAATCTGACCTGATGACAACTTTGTCTACTAGGTTATCCTAGCTCATTGACATGTTACATTTCTTGTCATACAATGCTTCAAATGAGATCATTTTTAATGAGGCTTGATACCCATTATTGTAAGCAAATTCTACTAAGTGTATATAATCTTGCCACTTTGATGGCTAGTCCATCACATACATTCTATTTTGTTGATCATTTCTGTTTTCCCATCTTACTTTGGGTGATACGCTGTACTTAGATTTAAGTTTGTTCCAATGCCTTTGAACAAAGCTTCCCAAAAATTTGATATGAATTTTGGATCTCTATTTGAAACAATAGCCTTGGGCACTCCATGTAGCCTGACAATTTCTTCATGTAAATTTATGTAATACTTGTTTCCTTGTGTGTAGTCTTTACTGGGATAAAATGTGCATCCTTAGTTAATTTATTCACCACCATCATGATGGAATTATGTTTCTTCATTATTCTGAGAAATTTTGTAGTAAAATCAATTGTAACCACTTCCCATTTCCACTCAAGAATGGACAATGGTTGTAGAAGCCCTACCAGATGTCTATGTTTGGTCTTCACCTTTTGGCACTCTAGGCATCTGACTATGTAATTAACTACTTCTTTCTTCAATCCAGGCCAAAAATATTGGCTTCTTACAACTATAATGGATTTTTTATATCCAGGGTGCCTAACATATGACACATTGTGCATTTCCCTCAGCATTGTATTTTTCAGTTCCCCAAAATTTGGCACATATTTGTCCTCTATACGTGAGTATTCCATCATCTTTCAGTGCTATACATGAGTATGACACATATATGGGACTTATATTTTGTAACACCAATAACATCACAATGAGACTATCACATTGTAAAATGTTTAAGCAAAAACTAAACTCCCTAGTTTCCAATTAGCGAGGACTTATAAAGCGAAGCTTCCTAAGAAAACCCAAGAGAATGTAAGAACAACTTGAGTGGGCTTAATGGTTAAGAACTCATGTTTCCTCTTAAAAAGTCACAAATTCAAATCCAAAGTAATATAAGGTATGTATACCTCCATAAATTTGAGGAGGTCCCTTATCCCACAAAAACAAGGTGTGTCATATCATATCTTCAAATTTAGTGATTTGCTACCCAGAAAATTATCAAGCATTCTAGCTTAACCCTGGCTGACATAGATAGCATCTACTTAGAGGATTATCTGAAACCTTACGCGTTTGACATTTTGCGTAATAAACAAAAGGATTTAAGTCAATTGTTGTCCAGTCATGGCGCAGGATCTCCGGTGGATGCGCATTGATTCAAGGAATATGGTGACCTGTCAAGCAGATTATTATAGGCAATTTATCCCTCATTATTTCCTCCCATGCCTCAGATTGTGGAGTTGTTATTACTTTATTTTTCAATATTCAACGGCGCATAGATGCACGTAGGTATAAAATATACTACACATGGAATTTAAATAGCCATAAACTGAGCATTCATGGAGCCTTGAAGTCAACTTGGGTGAACTCAAGAGCCATGATGGGGCAAAGGACTCAAATTGGTCTTTTATACGTTCTGATCTTGATGTTCATGGTGATTAAATTCAATGTTCAGAATTGCATGTGTGGAAAACCCATGAGGCTCCATACTGGTAAGAACGATACTTTTCCATTGTTTAATTTTGAAATATTGCAGACTCTGGGGATTTCTACATTAGTTTTTCTTACAACTTCGTTTGCTCTTATACATGGTAGAAAATGACTGCCTCCTAATTAGCAAGAACCATGCAGAGGAAACCGAAGGAAAGGTGATGAATAATTTTTTCTTGTGGGTTTGATATGCGATTTGAGGTCTTCCCAAAGCTTGGCAATGCACCCAACATAATCTAAATTTAATAGAATTTCACCATGGCTGTAAAGTATATCGTTTCATTTGTTGGGGACAAAAAATTCAGCCATGTTAAGAGTTGGTGTGTCTCAGGTTGAGTGCGATTCTAGGGTGATTTTGACGGCTTATATGTTCCTGAGTCGCGATTTCTCAACCACAAGCTAGTCCCCTAGGTCACGAACAAACTAGAAAACAAAAAAAAAGTATCTACTTTCTCTCCTCCTGACAATGAAGAGCATTACACAATGAAGAGCTTAACACAATGGTTGAGAGCTTTAATTTGGATATTGATGTTTTTATTTATTTATTATTATTATTATTATTATTATTATTATTATTTCTGGTGTTATTGCATAGATAGTTTCTTCCACAAGTAGAGCAGTGATAGAAGATAGATGTGATCCAACATAGAGTTGCAATCCCCAACGCTTCTTGAGTGATTATCAACTGAACCCATCAACCAATGGGTCCGACGAGGAAAGCCCCCCAATTAGTGGCGCAACATCTCCTGCAGACAGATGATATGTTGTGGTGGTACTCAACGTTGCTTAGATCTAAAGTTAAGTTTGGTTTTGTGGAAAAAACATTTTATCTAAATTATAGTCACCAGTGTTGCAACTCTGTTCTTTGATTTCTAAATCAAATTTGAATTCATGTTATGGAATCCTTGTGTATCTTTCGAGTTCCAAAAAAATATGCTTTGATTGCTTCAAAACCACATAAATTCCAATATTGATTAATGACATGTTATTTAACAATGTGATATGTGATATTAGGTGAAAGTTTTTATGGAGACCCATGATTTAAAAGTTTGTCTTGAAGGTCATTAGTCATAGTAATCCCAAGGTTCATTGTCATTGGCCACACTAACAAGGGAAATAACAAAATTACATCATAAGCCCAAAATTAGATGATAAGACCACCTGCAAACTTATACTTTGGCATTTGTAAGTCTATGTAGTTTTCACTCATATTGTCTTAGGAAGCTTTAGCTCATATTGTTGAGGAAATTGAGGTAATGTGAGCACTTTGTTATTTTTTTCAACAGAAAAATTGCTCTTTATATTAGGAAATATAAAATGTACACATTACATTAACGTTATAATTCTTGCTTTCTTTGCTAGTCTTCATTCTTTACATATACAAAATAGAGCCTTACATAGATAAGAATTCTTGTCAGAGACTCTATACTTAGAGCTTGCAGAAACATCTTTTCAGTAATGCCTGAGAAAGGAGTATATCCCAGGGATCTCATAGAAGGAGTAGATCCAACTAAACTCCAAAAAGAGACTATGCTACGATAAAAAGAAACTTCAAAGATTTAAAAGACCAAAAATACATCTAAGGAGTTAATAGAGCTTGAAAGAGTGAGGGGGTCCTTCATTTCCATCTACCCAACAGTTGTAGATGATCTTTCCCTCTATCTTCCCTAATGCTTTCTTCGAAAGGGAATTTGCTTCCATGTTTAACTCCCTGTAGATATGAGTATAATGAATCTCTTGTAAGTCAAAATGATGCTTTTTGTCATATTGTTTAGGAAATTGGGTTACTGTGGGATAAAGAGGATCTCATTATTGTAGACATGAGTATAATGAATCTCTTGTAAGTCAAAATGATGTTTTTTGTCATATTGTTTAGGAAATTGGGTTACTCTGGGATAAAGAGGATCTCATTACTTATATCTTCGTCTTGAGAATCTTAGCCATGCAAATTAATTTTGAAGCTCTTAGTGACAAAGGAAATTTAAGGTGGTAATGACAAAATTGGTTAAAAATAATTTCTTATAGAAATATGATGAATATGAACACGAGAGGTTATAAAATATGAGAAAATGAATAAAAATGGATATTGATTAAGAGGCAAAATAGAGATATATAATTAATTTTTTTTCATCATGATTCATAAATAATAATTTATAATATTTTTTAAAATTTTAATTAGAATTTAAAAGATAATTCCTATGAAAAAATGCTAAACAATGAGAATGATAAAAAATACTAAATATAATGTAATGTTTTAATAAGAAAGGCTTTGTTTCTTTTAATTAAAATCAAGATAAAAATAAAGCACATATATAACTATAGGGAGTGGTATTTATGTTGTAGTGAATATAGGTAGTTAGTAGAGATTGACATGGAATTTATGTGAGTGGGTTGTTATGATGGTTGCTAGTGACATGTTTGTAAAAATAGGAATTTAAAATTTAAATAGATTTATTTAGGAGAATGGTTATATGTGTATAATAAATTTGAAGGAGTAAAAGAATAAGTGTAAGAAATGAATTAGTTTCCAAAATATATAATTTTGGAAAAATGTAAAATAATATAAAAATTGAATTTTTCTAATAGTAATATCTTATTTAAGTACATATTTTATATGTAATTGTTGATACTTTTCCATTAAAATTTGTATGAATATAGATGATGGTTTGTACAAGTGCACAGTAATGTTTCTTTCTCTTTCTCACACATATCCTCAAGAAAACTCTTCAACCACTTGAGTTGTCCAACAAGCTATGTATGCATAGCCTTGAGAGGTTGAATTGATTGGTGGTGAGTGAAGAGATTATTTATTATTTCTTCCCACCTTGTGTCTTTTCCAACACCTAATTACACTATAAAGCACACGTGACAATTCATTCTTATTTTAGCAATGTTAATGTTATTCTTTATGTTGGTTATAGTAGCAATATACTTTTGATCTTCTAACTTGGGGTTAATGATCTTTTTATAGCACATTAATTTTCTATGGTTCTCTATTTCTTCATTGCACCACAATTTCTCTTTAAATTTAGTTGTGATTGTGATTTAATGGTATCAATATTTAGTAGAGTGTCCTATACCTCTATCATCTAATAATTTAACCAAAAATACACATATGTATTCCACCATCACTTAAGTCTCAAGTCAATTTTACTAGAATTTGAAAATAAATTATAATCAAATTCTTATTCTCCATGTTAATTATATTATGCTTATACATGAGATACCTAGTCATATCCTTAGTCTCAATGGGTGTAAGTGGAAGTTCTAAGAGGAGGATTGAATACGATGTATTACTTTTAATTTAAAAATTATAAATTATAAAACACTAATGGATTTGCTCAATTTTTGTCCAAGTTTCTCTAGAAATGCTATAACCCTAGTTTTCACATCCATATATAAAATAAACGAAATAACAAGTATATGAAAGAGGACATTTTTTTTCAGGACTTAAAATCTATTATAGTTATTCTCAAGACCAAAATAGGCTCACCATTCTCTATTAATATTTTCTGACATTATAGTTCCAATTGAGCTTGTGATGAAGGTCAACTCCAAGCTACTTGTGCAATTTTTTTTTGTTTGGTAATCATGAACCTTGTGATTAGCGAGGGACTGCTTCTGGATGAGATGCTACGACCCAGGGGCATCTAGGCCGTCAAAGTCACCCAGGGATCGCACTCGTCCTGGACTGCACCAACCCTTAACATGGTTGGATTTGAGGTGTCCCCGGGGGTTTCGAACCGATGAATTTCACTTACGGAGTGCCTTAACAGTGCACTCCCCCATCCATTGCTCTAGACCTCGGGTAATTTTAAATTTGAAGGACATGGGGGTTGGCTTTGATCCACTTATCTGTGCACGAGTCACAATACCATTTAATATAGTATCTCTGGGTTCAACCACATGTTTGACCACTACCTCAAGGTGCCCCCATGGCTCCAGGTAAGTCCCTCACGAGAATTGAACATTTCCCAATGATGAAAAACTCCTCGCTTTCCACTATTGGATCCAACCCCTTTGGGTAGCTACTTGTACAAATTAACTTGGACTCTAAGTTGTTATTATCATATGCAAAATTAAGATAATTCTTTTATTGGATTTGATGATCATAACCTTTGTTTTATCAATGTTTTTTGACATACTAGAGCTAAGACACAAATATTTGAGAATTCTTAGTTGTTTTTTCAAGATCACATGGGATCCTCATAAAAGAATGATATCATCATCGTAACGAATAAGAATGATAATTATTCTAGCCAATGTAACCTGCTTCTTCCTAACATGCCTCTAATTTGTCAATATAAATGACAAAAAGGGTAGGGGACAAAAGACAACCTTGCTTAACCACTATATTACAATTAATTTATTCTGACCAACCCTCATTATTCGTGCATTTAGCAATTAATTTCTTGTATAAAATTATTGCTACAACTCTCAACTCAAAAGGAACCTTATACCAAACATCTATGTCTCTGTATATTCCTCTTCAGTATGTCTCCATAGTTCCAACCTTTGGATTGCATCATAAGCTTCATGCATTTTTTGTATTTTGTGCTCTAGATGGAGTTTCTCTATACAAACTACTTCAAGGTGTGAAAATTCTTCTACTTTGACTAACCATTGTTGGATATACTCTTTGTATTCCATAAAAAGTTTAAGAATACTTATAAGAGGGACTTATTCCATATTTTTTGTATCTTCCACATAGTCTTTATAGAACCTTGGTTATTCCTTAATGATGGAGGTAATATATCAATGTAAAATTTCATAATCCATTATAATAATGAGAGCTAGGGTTTTGAAAAATGGAAAATAATATAAAAATTAAGTTTTTCTAATAGTAACATCTTATTTATGCACATATTTTGTATGTAATTGTTGATACTTTTCCATCAGAATTTGTATAAATACAGAGGATGGTTTGTATAAGTGCAATAATGTTTCTTTCAGGTTTATAATGATCTCTCAGACACACACACACCCACATATCCTCAATAAAACTCTCCAACCACTTGAGTTGTCTCTCGAGCTATGTATGTATAACCCAAAGAGGTTGAATTGTTTGATGATGAGCAGATATATTATGTATTGTTTCTTCCCACAATGTTTTAGGTCTTTTCCAACACCCAATTACACTATAAAGCACTTGTGGCAATTCATTATTATTTTATAAATGTTAATGTTATCCTTTATGGTGGTTGTAGTAGAAAGATACTTTTGATCTTCTAACTTGGGGTTAATGATCTTTTTATAGTACATTAATTTTATATGGTTCTCTATTTCTTCATTGCACCACAATTTCTCTTTAAATTTAGTTGTGATTGTGCTTTAATGGTATCAATATTTAGTAGAGTGTCCTATACCTCTATCATCTAATAATTTAACCAAAAATCCACATATGTATTCCCCATCACTTAAGTCTCAAGTCGATTTTAGTAGAATTTGAAAATAAATTATAATCAATTTCTTATTCTCCATGTCAATTATATTATGTTTATACATGAAATACCTAGTCATATCCTTAGTCTCAATGGGTGTAAGTGGAAGTTCTAAGAGGAGGATTGGATAGGATGTATTACTTTTAATTTTAAAATTATAAATTATAAAACGCTAATGGTCTTGCTCAATTTTTGTCCAAGTTTCTCTAGAAATGATACAACCCTAATCTTCACATCCATATAAAATAATTGGGATAACACTTATATGAAAGAGGACTTTATTTTTTTCTCAGGACTAAAAATCTATTACTTTATAGTTATTCTCAAGACCAAGATAGGCTCTCCATGCTCTATTAATATTTTCTCACACTACAATTCAAATTGAGCTTGTGATGAATATCAACTCCAAGATACTTGTACAAATTAACTTTATCTAAGTTGTTATTGTCATATGAAAAAATAAGTTAATTTGTTTATTGGATTTGATGATCATAACCTTTTTTTTATCAATGATTTTTAACATACTAGAGCTAAGACATAAATATTTGAGAATTCTTAGTTGTTTATCAAGATCACAGGGGATCCTCACGAAAGCATGATATCATCATCGTAATGAATAATGATGATGATTATTCTATCCAATGTAGTGCCATCACAACCTGCTTCTTCCTAACATGCCTCTAATTTGTCAATATAAATGCCAAAAAGGATAGGGGGCAAAATAAAACCATGCTTAACCATTATATTACAATTACTTTATTCTGACCACCCCTCATTATTCGTGCACTTAGCAATTACTTTCTTGTTTAACATTATTGAAACAACTCTCAACTCAAAAGGAACTTTATACCAAACATCTATGTCTCTATGTATACTCCTCTTCAATATGTCTCCAAAGTTCCAACCTTTGGATTGCTTCATAGGATTCATGCATTTTTTGTATTTTGTTCTCTAGATGGAGTTTCTCTATATGAATTGCTTCAAGCTATGAAAATTCTTCTACTTTGACTAACCATTGTTGGATATGCTCTTTGTATTCCATACAAAGTTTAAAAGAATACTTATAAGAGGGACTTATTCCATATAATTTGAATCTTCCACATAGTGTTTATATAACCTTGGTTATTCCTTAATGATGGGGGTAATATATCCATGTAAAGTTTCATGATCCACTATAAGAATGGGGGCTATGGTTTTGGGGGAGTGAACTGAAGTGGTTGTAGCTACCTCAATATGACATAAAAGTATATCATATAATATGTCAAATTAAAGTTGTTAAAATGATCTTTCATATAGATTTGGTAGACTGGATTCAATGTGGGCAACCTAATGAAATTTGTCTGCTCTAAAATACTTCTAATAAAGTCTCGGTCATAACAAAAGTAACCCTATAATAAATTATTTTAAATCAATGATATCTCCACTTCTCAGACTCCAATTTGAATGTTTTTTTTGTAATTGGGTATTTTTTCAAGAGGAACTCATATTTGCAATTGGTTTCTTCAAGTCATGCATATAAATCTACAATAACCATAAGTTTCTCAGCCATATTTTTCCCTTTGAAAATCTACAAAACATAAAAAAACTCTTCCTTTCTAAGAGCTTTGATACCACTTGTTATGATCCTTAACCCTACAAATTGAATGACAAACGAGGTATTAGAAATGCTCCACACCTTATTAATATCAAAATCCTTAAGGTATGGAAACATCTTACAATGATCCTTTTATTATAGGAATACACTCTTGTTCACTTTCCTCTTAAGGTTGGGAAACCTCGCTAAGTTCTAAACATGATATTCTTCCACACATAACTCATAATGAGTAATCCATACTTATTTATAGCTAACAATATAACTCTAATAATAACAAACTCTTAAATACCTAGTGGACCTTCTTTGATGTGTCCACATTATATGTATTCCATACCAATTACCAGTGGGCCTTATTTAATAATAACAAGCATAGTGGACCTAGTCCACCTTACATTGATTGGAATCCACTATTATTACTCTAGTTGGTCCTGCAACCCCTCATTAAACCCCTAGGGAGGGTCCCAACACTCCACCCCACTTAAAAAAGTGATTCCCTCAATTATTGTAGTGAGGACTTATAAACATAAACAAAGTCCTATGGACGAGTGTTGATCTCAATGCTAAAGTAGGATACTGAACTAAGGTCCTTACTTACTCTAACACCACTTGTTATGATCCTTAACCCTAGAAATTGAATCACAAAAGAGATATTAGAAATGCTCCACACTTTATTAATATCAAAACCCTTAATTTAGGTAAAAACCTTACAATGATCATTTTATGAAAGGAATCCACTCTTGTTCAGTTGCCTCTTAAGGTTGGGAAACCTCTAAATGAGCCAAGCTCCAAATACAATATTCTTCCCCACATAATTCATAAAGAAGACTCCATCCTTATTTATAGATATCAAGAGAACCCTAGTCATAAAAACCTCCTAATTACCTAGTGGGACTTCTTCAATGAAGCCACAATATATTTATTCCATACCAACGACCACAATGGGAATTATTTAATAATAACAAGCATAATGGACCTAGTCTACCTTATATTCACTGACATCCACTATTATTACTCTAATGGGCCCTTTGGCCCCCCATTACACCACCGGGGAGGATCCTAATAGAGTTAAAAGACCCCATGTGTCAATAATGTAAATGTATTGTGAATATTCCTAGTGGTGAAGCTAAGGACTAAGGATTGAATAGTGAATGCTTATGACTCCAAGTAAAATTATAGGATTATGATATGGTTCTTATGTTTCTATGGTGTGATTATGTTATAATTTAAGGGCAAAAACAATAGACTAGATAGAAGCACAAATTTTTAGATCTTTTCAAACATTAACTACTGTAATTTTATGATCAACAAGACATTTAAAATCTCATGCATAACCTAACAACATTAATGAGTAACTAACATACAACGCACAGACTTGAGTATTACTATAGCTATAGACAAGAACAAATGTACCTGATTTGTTGGTGTTACCTTCCTCCAATGTATGCTCAGAAAATCTTAGATAATCCTGGATCAAACCCTTAGGCTAGATCTCATCATGATCATAGGTATAATTCCAAGAAGGACTCTTAGGCTAGGAAAACAAAACCAAAAACTCAGCAAGATGGAAAACTAAAAGAAAAAGATGAAAACTATAGTCCACACCACTGTCTAGTATTAGGGATGAAAACAAAATCATTGTCCAACCTAGGGATGGAAAAAATAAAACACCTTCAACTCAAAACACAGATTTCCACTTCAAACAGAGACAAGTACTAGTAGTCCAAGATCAACCTCATCAAAAAATTCACAAGGCATAAATACCAAAATGACTAACTGGAATAAGCAAGGAAGCTAGCTGGGATGAGCAAGGTGGCACCAATAAACCAACAACAAACAATAAAACCCCAGTGGCAGGTAGGGAGGGACTCCAACATGTCAGCGACAAGCTCCAACAATCATGGATGGTTGAGACACACCCACGACAGGAAGGGATGGACACAAACATGCCAATGAAAAGCTTCAATAGGAATAAATAAACCCACGGTAGGATGGTATGGACACAAACATGCCATCGACAAACTCACACAAAAATGACTAGCAAGGGTAGACCCACAACAAGATGATACAACAAGATAGAGTTGAGAAAAACCCTTGTAAGAATGTTCAGAAAGGCGACAACAAAACCTCAGTCTCAACGTCAGCTTGGAGGAGAAAAATCATATGAACAAGTGTATCAAGTGAGGGAGAGACCACTTATTTATATAGTTTTACATAGGTAAGGTAGGGATAACATATTAGTCCACTTGCCATAGCTTTAGGGTTAGGTTAATACCTAACAATAACAAATAATATTTTACCAATTAAAATATAAAGTGGTAAATCAAAATAGACCACAAGTAAGTCAATAAGGTAATACATCAAATTGATAAGGTGGGTTTCAAGATCAAGGCGACCAACTTTATTTAGGAAGAAGTAGGGTCCAATATAGAAATTTGATCCAACTCATAAACACAGATTTAGGAGGGTCATAAGTCAAGCAAAAGGTTTTCATCAATAAACAATAAGATAAAGTCAAAAGTCAAGTCCTTCTTTAATGGCATTTTGTCCACATGAATCCCATGATATAAATTATAAGCTTTTATCATCCTAGCATACATGGAAGGCTAATGGCGTGATCATGCCTTTCTTCTTGACTGCTCCTAAGTCACATGGACCATACCAGGAGAGAAGAAAGTCACACATAATCTTGGATTGGTACTTAAACCAAGAAACTTCTTGGTCCTAGACCAGGATACCGCAAAACACATCTCGGGGCCCTAGAATATATCTAAGGGCTTAACCATCAAGGTACACAACCAAGGATCAATCCAAGTGCTAGGAAAGGATTCCCTGGAACACATCCATGGGACCTAGAACACATGTAGGGAATTTTATCATCAAACTGTTTGGTCCCTGACCAAGAACCCCAAAAATATGCTGGGGGCCCAACTAGGGTATTTTTCCATGACTCTAACTGCTTGGTCCAAAACCAAGAACCCCACGAGTGTATTGGGGGCCCTAGATCACAACTAGGGTATTTTCCATCCTCCTGGAGGATGGCTCTTGCAGCTGCATTAATTTTAACACTCCCTCTCAGCAAGAGAGGCATTTTCAACAACACCATGCTTGTCTCGAAAGTACACAAACTTTGTCAATGACATGGGCTTGGTCAATATATTTGCAGTTTGTTTCGTAGTCGGAACATACTGGATACTGAGAATGTTATTCTGCACCATGCCTCGAACATAGTGATATCTCATCTCAATGTGTTTCGATCTGTCATGAAACACAAGATTCTCAGAGAGCTTTATACAACTCTGGTTATCATAGTGAATTACTGTGGGTTCCAACTCAACACTAAACAAATATAAGAGTAGCTTTTTGAGCCACAATGCTTGGATACTAGCAACACTTGCAACAATGTATTCTTCCTCTGTAGTGATTTGGGCTATGGATCCCTGCTTCCTGTTGGACCAGGAGATCATAGCCGAACCCAAACTGAAACAATATCCAGAAGTGCTCTTCCAGTCCACTGTGTTGACGATTGAAAATGTCAACTAAGTTACTCCCGCAAAGTATTGCTAAAGCTTATTATTATAAAAACTAAATAATACTAGTAGGTGGGAACCCCTTGTACTAGTGAAGATCAGATCTAATCATTTTTTATGTTATGATGAGGTGTTACATGGTTTACATGGTTGATGAGATATTGTTGTTGTTGGTATGAGTTGAGCTTTTAAGGTGTTATTCCTTCATTTTACTACTACCCGTTATTCATTAATGGCATTTGTTCTTCTCGCAGCTGCACAACAAACATGCTAGTGAAAATTATATGAAAGACAGTTTTGAGAAAGGCAAAGTACTATAACACATGCAAAAGAGACCTAGTTTTGCAATATTACATGAATGAAAATACTTGTTGACTGTTGTTAAACCCTAGCTAACAAGGAAATGGCTATGAAGTTGTGTTTGAATTACATGATGTATATGCATATGGTTGAAAATTCGATGGCGCCTTTGGCAAGGTGATAATGTAGATGGTTATACAAATTGTTAATGGAATTATGTAGCCGATATGTATATGATATGGAACGTTGGTGGCATATTTGGCAAGATCGTAGTGCTAATGGTTATGCGAATTGTTATATGGAACTTGGATTATGCTATGGCTTAAGGTGGTATGGTCTATTGGTTTTATATGTGTTGATAGTCTCGATGCATGGGTTGATTAATGGTGTTAATGGAGGGCTTGTTGGTATGTACTGTTGAATTAATGAGATGTGGGTGGAGGCGATGTGCATTTACTGCACATCACCTTTACCCTTCTCGTTGGTTTCCACCCTAGTCGAGCTATTGTTTGTTTGCTACTGTGTTATGCTCCATAATTTTAGCAGGGTGAAACCGCTCTGCCACCTCTCGTCTTAAGGATTTTGATTAACATGTATGTCCTTTTTTTTGGCGATTCTTGACTTCACTCTGGTTATGAAATGATTATTGGCTCAAGTGTATGGATTTGTGTCTTTTCCTAAGTGTTGCAACCGTGTGTAGTTTTGGTTCTTGAATGAAAAATGGATGGTTCTTCCTGTAATATTTTTGAGTTTGTAGAAGTTATCGGTCTTCTTGGTGATAACTCCTTGCTGCTACTACTGGTTTAGTCAAAGGGTTTCTATTTAAGTCTTGGGTGGAAATTTATTCATGCACTGTCACCATATCCAGTCCCTGGCCTTCCTGGGTTTTAATGGTCGAAAGTATTTATGCATCACGATGTTATGTTTCACCTCAACATTTGATTTCCACCGCTAAGGGTCACGAATTGAGTGTTATGTTCTTAACTCGGCCCTGTCTCCTCCTCATTACTGTGGTAATTGGACGAAGAACATGAGGGTTATACCCTGCGTGCATTGATTAAACTTCCCGGCCAAATAAGAGCCTCGCCCTTCTTTTGCCCCCCCTACCATGGATTGTCACCTATCCACAAATGACTCATATCTCTCTCTCTCTATGTATACCTTTGACTTCGAAGTTTCACTATTACAAGAAATTGGCTCTGTTCCTCCTGTGATGGCTACCGAGAAAAACCCTTAACCCTTTGGTCTGGAGTTTCGTAGGAAGACTCTCGTGCCTATCAAGTTGCTACGGATTATTGTGGTCGATTACTTTGAATGCAGACTCACCATTGGTTGTATGGCATTCATGTTGGTATGGCATTTAG
>ML857310.1:35132-52543 GCA_009831015.1 Picea engelmannii
AACTTACTTTCTTCCTTTGTAATTACTATGATGTTTCCATGACTAACTGCTAATTAGACCTCCTTGTTACTCTTCGATAAAGACACTTGACTCACTTACTCAGGTTTCTTGGAAAAACTATACGAGAGACCTCTAGGCTTGATAGTTATGGTATCACTTCCTTATACAGTGGTGAAGAGTTTCAAGAGCAACTACTTTAGAATGCCTTAAAAAATGAGAATGTTTGCAAAAATATGGCTAACTACAGTAAGTTAATATTCACTTGATGCTTTAACAAACACAAAATTCAATTATAACAATGTTTTGAAGAAGAATCCTTGAAACTGTGTACTCCTGGTGAAATAATTACTTACGTAAATCTTCTAGAATTGCCTTATTAACAAAATTCAAAAACTATTTACATATATACAGTAGGAAATTCAAAAAAAAATTCAAGAACAGGGAGGAACTTCCCCATCTACTAAGGCCAATGCCTTGTCAGTTGACATGACCTGTAGAAAATCTTCTCTGGAAATGGGCTTATGATAAAACTTAAGTCAGTGTCCATTTACCACAAAGGAGATTTGTCCATCATCAATTGTTTTAATTTTTACAGCTCCATTGTCATATACAATGTCTACCTCGTAAGGACCCAACCATCGGGTGGTGAGTTTTTCTTTGAAGGTTTTGAATCGGGAATAAAACAACAGAGCCCAATCACCAGGCTGGAAGTGCTTCTTCTTAATAAACTTGTCGTGCCACTTGCTCCTCTGGTTTTGGACTAATATTGTCTGTTGGATGGCATCTTGATTGATTTCATCCAACTCATTTAGTTGTAGGGCTCATTGTTTTTTAGCCTCACCCGGGTTCAATCCTAATTCTATGGCAATACGGAAGGTCCTTACTTGGAATTCTATAGGTAAAAGTACTTGTTTCCCGTGCATTAGCTCATAAGGGATATGTCCAGTGGTATTCCTCCAGGTAGTTCGATATGCCCACAAAGCCTCTGGGAGCCTATTAGCCCAATCCCAGTGATGTAATTGAATGGTCTTGGCCAAGATGGCTTCCAGAACTTTGTTTGTGGATTCTACCTGACCATTGGCTTGCGGGTGGTATGGAGAAGATTTACGGTGTTTAATCCCATATTTCTTTGTTATCTCTTTCATCATCTTGGAAGTAAACTAAGTGCCTTGGTTGGTACCAATTTCACGAGGGACACCGAAGCGAGTAAATATGTCGACAATAGACTTCTATGTAGCCCTGAATAGGGATTTTTCCTCTACCCATTTGGTGACATAGTCCGTACAAACCAAAATATAGTTCTTCCTAAGGGACATGGGTGAAATTGGTCCTACAAAGTCGAGGGCCCATTTTTCAAAAGGGTTATATCATAACTTGGGCCTGCAAAGGCATTTCGTCAGATGATGTAGGTCTTCCTATCCTTTGGAAACTATCACAACTTCTCACGTACTTGGCAGCATCTTTGAAAATTCTAGGTCAATAGTAACCTGAATGTAATACCTTATATGTTGTGTGTTTGTCAAAGAAATGGCCACCACATGGTCCATCATGACAACTTCATAGTATATCAGGTACCTTGTCCTCTCAGACACATCTGTGAATAATCAAATCAAGACCTGTGCGAAAATATCATGACCAACCCAAGAGTAATTAGCACTCTATGTAATAATTTTCTGCTTTTCATGAGGTGACAAATGAGACGGTAACTTCCTAGTAGCCAGATAGTTTTCCATATCCGCAAAGCATGGGGTAAGAGGGAAAAAATATTCTCATCTGGGAAACTATCATATACAGGGATATCATCATCCTCATTTTTTATTCGAGAAAGAAATTCAGCTACTACATTATCCTTTCCAGGTCGGTCAAGCACAGTGATATTAAATTCTTGCAATAATAAGAGCCACCTAGTCACTCAGCCATTAGTTATAGGTTTGTTCATGAGGAACCTAATGGTGGAATGATCAGTGTGTACAAATACTTCATAACCTGTAATGTAATGACGAAACTTGTTAATAGCATGAACAACTTCCAAGAACTCCTTCTCGGTGACTGTGTAGTTTAACTCAGCAGGGGACAAGTTCTTCCTTACAAAATAAATGGCATAGGATAGTTGGTCTTCTTTATGCCCTAATACCCCTCCTATTGCAGTGTCAGAGGCATCAGTGGATATATGAAATGGGAGAGTCCAATTAGGCCCTCTAAGCCCTGGTGCCATAGACAGCTTAGCTTTCAGAGTTTTGAAGGCAGTTTGACACTGCTCAGTCCAAACAAAATCAACATCTTTTATCAATAATCCAAACCTAGGTGCAACAATCTTTGTAAAATTTTCAATAAACCATCGGCAATATCTGGCATGTCCAAGAAAAATTCTCACCTCTTTCTAAGTCTTGGGGGATGGAAGTCTGACGATGACCTCAATCTTTGCAGGATCGACTTTTATCCCTTCAGATGAAACATGATGTCCTAGAACCACTCCTTCAGTTAACAACATTTTGCATTTTTCATGACTTAGAGATAGGTTCATTTCCTGGCATCTAATGAGGACTTTTTCTAAGTTGTCTAAGGCTTCCTGGTAAGTGTTGCCATAGACTGTCAAGTCATCCATGTAGACCCCCACACAATCATGAATAAGATTGGAAAATATCCCTAGTATTGCTCATTGAAATGTGGCAGGAGCGTTACACAATCCAAATGGTAAGACCCTATAGGAATAGGTGCCCCAAGGAAAAGTAAAGGTAGTCTTGTCCTGGTCCTTGGGTGCTATAAGAATCTGGTTGTACCCGTTGTACCCATCTAGAAAGGAGAAATACTTCTTTCCACACAAGGTATCTAGAATCTGGTCAATGAAAGGGAGAGGAAAGTAGTATTTCAAAGTGGCTTTGTTGAGTTCCCGAAAATCAACACAAATTCTCCATTTCCCGGTCAATTTCTTTGGAACCAGTACAAGTGAGGATACCCACTTACTGTCGGAGGTGGGATAGATAAATCCAACATTTAGCAACTTTTGAATCTCCTCCTTAACTATGTCTTTGAGTGTTGGGTTCATCCTTCTCTGGGGTTGCCTAACAGGTGTCACTTCCCCCTGGGTATATATGTGATGGATGCATGTGTCAGGGTGTATACCCTTCATGTTAGTGTATTCCTAGGAAAATTCTCTTGTTTGTTCTTTAAGGATATCTACTAATTGTTTATGTTGGTCTGTATCTAGCCCAGAGTTTATATGTAAAAAATTCCCTGGACTAATCACGTAGGGCATAGTATAAGACATGGCAGACTCATCTATTTCAAAGACAAAATGGATGGGTCTAATTGCTCTTAAAATTCTTCCCCAAACATGTACTCAAATTGGGGAAAAGACTATGGAAAACCCACACATGTGATAGCAGAAATGAACTGGTTTAGCACATTTTCTGGTGTATGCTCTTGAAGTGCCCTTGCATGGTCACTAGGCAATACGGGTTCTTCCCAGTCTTTGTTCTCGTATGGACATTCAAGCCACCATAGATTATCCATAATAGGTTGATATGGAGGGTAAATGGTGAGCTTCTGGATAGAGTTACCATTCGAGATGGTCATTTCTCCTTCTCTACAGCCAATAAATGCATTGGTTGTGGCTAGCCAAGCTCTTCCCAAAATAACGGGATGGCCTCTGGCAGGATCCTTTGAATGAATGACAAGAAAATCTATAGGGTACTCCCATGAGGCTAAAGTAACCATGGCATCATCTAAAATCCCTTCAGGTATAACCCTAGTCGTATTTGCTAATTCCAAAATGGTTGGGATAGGCCGAAGAAGAGGTTGTAACTGTAATTGTTCCAAGGTAGTAGCGGTCATAACATTGATGGTTGCTCCTAGGTCCATGAGAGTGTTTCCAATGGCGACCTCATTAATGGTTATGGTCACTACGGGGTTTCCTAGATTCCCATATTTTGCTAGCTTTGGTTGCTCTAATATGTACTCAGAGAGTCCTCCTACCAAATGTATTGTAGGAGGGCTCTCCTGCTTCCTACCTGGATTCTTAATACACAATTCTTTGACTACCTTACTATAGATTGGAATATCTTTAATGGCTTGAAGTAGGGGAATTTTGACTCAAATATTTTTCAATTCATTCAAAATGTCAAATTCCGGTCGGGTGGTAGGTTTCTCGATTACCAATCGGTCTAGATAAGGAGGGACCTTCATAATTTGTGAAGGTTCATTTTGGGGAAGCTTGGGTTCTTGATTCTTTGGGATAATAACATCTTCCCACCTAGTGTCATCCATGGGTTGTTTGGTGATTTCTTCTTCTTCTTCTTCCTGGATGACTACTGAGGGTCTCTTCCTCTCCAAAACTTTTCCCGATCTTAGTTGAATTTCTTGTAATGGAACAACAGTAATAACATATGTCGGGAAGGTCTGCATCTCAACATTGTTAAGAGGTTGAGGGGGCTTATTATTAGGATTCATCATAGGTTGTGCTGGTAATAGTGTTGGTTTCGGGGAGCTTGCATTTTGAAATTGTAGCGATTGTTGATGTGGAATAGGAGGTAAGGGTGGTGGAATAAAACCTAGCAAAAGTTGTGGAGTGTTCGATGAGAACTGAGGATAAGGATGGTTGGACCTAGGGATAGGTGGAGCTTGAGGGTTTCCTTGGTTGTGTCCTCCCCTCCATCCTTGAATCCAAGGATGTTATTACTGAGTAGACCAGTTTTTCAAACCTAGTGAGTTCCATTGTTGTTGTTGATAATAGGGTGGAACTTGAAGATATGGGTATGTGGGTTGATTGTTAAGCTGCCATGGCCTCCTAGGTGCATAAGAAGACTCTCCAGGATCTCCACTCCTATAGATGGCTAATAGACCGAGCAATGATGGACATTTTTCAGTCACATGGTCTTATGTACAGAAGCCAGAAACTGAAATGTTATCTAATGGGCATTCTCTTGAGGAATGCTTCCTCTTGCATCTTGGGCAATATATGCTCATTGTTGTATTTTCCTCCTCCTGTTTATTTTTGAGTTTAAGGGTATCCAACTGGGAACCTATTGTGCTTAAGATGTCAGTCTTAAAGTTTTCTAAAAGGTTCCCTATCTCTGTTCTCATGATACCACCTGAACTAACTAGTTTCAAGCTTCTATTGTAAGGGTCTCGAACATTCTTCCATGTTTTGGCTCTACTCCTTGAGTAATTTTTACACATTTCACATATTTCAACAAAAGATTTATGAGAGATGTCACTTGATGCCATCAGGTTAAGCATCTCTAAATATTCTTCTGAAATCCCTTTAAGGAAAAGAGCCCTAATTTCATCCTCTGGGAGGTCATGGTATTTTGACTTCTGGGAGATATAACCAAATATTTCCATATAATCTTCGAGGGTCTCGTCTTCTAATTGTTGGATTTTAAAATTTTCATTACGAGAATCCTTGGTCTTGCAGTAGTCTTGCTACTTCTTGAGAAATATGTCTTTCATGGCTTCCCAAGACCTAATACTGGATTCTCCCAACCCCATGAACCATATTAGTGCAGAGTCTTTGAGGGTGGCAAGAAAGAGTTTTAATTTCTGGGCATCTTGTATGTAGTTGTAGCTCCTACACAAGATGTCAAATTCAAATAGGAAGGTGTCTGGATCTTCATTGTTTTTACCGTAAAAGGTAGGCAGTGCTGAGAGAGGAATATTCTTCATGTTGACATTCAGAGTGGTGTCTAAAATCGGAAACTCGAAGTTAGTTTCGGTTTGGTTTCCAGTTTCTTCTTCCTCTTTGTGTCTTACATTGTTATGGTCTTCCCGATCATCCATATTGGCTTGATTTCCGAAAAGAGAGTACCTAGGTAGTTTTATCTTTGAAGAAAATAAGGTTTCCCTTTGATGGAAAGGTCTTCTTATGGATTGGATATCTGGGACTCTACTCGAGCCATTTGAGACTATTGGTGCCAAAGTTTCTGTGTCAATTTGAGAGATAATTACATTGGCTGAACTACCAAACAAAAGATTCACCTGTTCAGGGTCTATAATATCTTTAAAGTTAGGATTCCCTGGTGGTGGTGTAAAAGCAAAGGATGTATTGTTTGGTTATGTGGAAGGCTCGATCGGTCTTGCCTCCTGTCCTAATATGATTGATGCTTCAATTTCTTGTTCTATAGTGCTCCCTGTATTAGTTTCTTCAAAGATTATTTTAGCTCTTTGATTTGAGCTAGGTCCTGTTTTTCGGTATCGTTCTGTGGATTTTATAAGTGGAATGTTCCTTCCCCCAAAGAGATCGGAAGGAACTTTGGTTGAAAGGTCTTATTTTGATTTAATGTATCTACCTTGTGGGTCTCTAGGCCTATTCCTAAAATCAAGCAAAAACAAAAAGAAAAAACTACCATTTGATTCCTAGGTCTATTCATGAAAGCAAACAAAAATAAAAAGAAAAACGACTATTGGGTTTGGGGGAACCTGTTATAGCAGACGCACAGGTTCTTACCTCTCATCTTAAAGTTCCCCTGCCACCAAACTAATGCTAAGGTCTAGAAATGATCTAATTCCTAATTACTTCTTTCCTTGAGACAACTCCCCGGCAACGACGCCAAAAATGATGGGTGTTATATTTGTACTAAAAACACAGTAAAAACCCTTAATTAAATTGTCAACCCGGGGTAAGTAAACTTAGAGTTGTATTAAAATATATGCCAAAGGTAGAAGGCTGGTAGGAGTATGGTCTAAATAAGGAAGGCAGATATCTAAGGCTAATCTACTCAAGCAAATATTATATAATGAGCAAACTCTACTAAGCAAATTGAAACTAGGTAACCTAAGTACTTTTGGGCCAAGGGTCGATGGATAGTTCCTAAGAAAGCAAATGAAAACTCTATGTAAAGCAAACTAGTTTAACAATAAGCAAAAGCAAACTACTAAGCATAATAAGAAAATGACAAAAGCAAACTATTTTAACTTGCCAACCTACATTCAATGAGAAACTACCCTATGAAAGCAAATAAATAAGCAAGTAAGCAAAATCTCCTATCTAACCTATTAAAGCAAATAGACAAGCAAGGAAAGACACTGAACTAACCTACTAAAACAAAAGACAAGTAAACAAAGGCACCTAACTAACCTACTAAAGCAAAAGACAAGTAAGCAAAGGCAACTAACTACTGCAAGCAATCAAAGTAAAACTTCTCATTGAACAACTATCTAGCCTAAGAGGCAAGTGGACTAAATGCTTAATGCAAAACTATTTCTAATGCATGGAAGGAAATCTAAGAGACAACTGGACTAAATGCTCAATGCAATGCATGAAAGGAAATCTAATCTATTGAAATCAAGAAAGATTAACAACTAATTCTTAATCTATGATAAGCAAACTATTATCTAATCTATCAAAGCAAAGTCTATCTATCCTACAGCAGCAAATAAGACTATTTTCTAAGCTATGAAAGCAAGAGACTATATCTATGAAAGCAGGAAAACTATTATTTTAACCTATGACAATTCAAATATAATGTTGGTGGTTGTGTGAATGTCTTTGGTGTCGGATAATATCTCAATGGCACTTGACAACAAAGGACAATTCCAATGGTATAAGCTCAATGCTAATCTCAATGGCAAAATGAAAGGTGTGGAGTAAACAATACAATGAAAATTTAGCCATGACAAAAATAATGTTAAATACCCTGCATATTCATGTATAAACCATCAACAACATATTGAGAACATCATTATTTAACTAAGAAATTTAATTGCATTTTAATTCTAGGAAAAGAAATTGCATAAAACAAAACTATGTTATGTCTACTCTAACCATGCAAACTGCAATAAGGAAATAATTGAAAACATAAATTAAACTATGAAGTAGATTAACAATCTACATTAACCAATAACTAATTAAATGACATCGATATAAAACTGAAATAAACAAGCTATAATCAAAAACTGGAATTAACTCTATCCATCCATCAATCCTTGTCAAAGAAAACCCAAATCAAACTCTGTTCTATTCTAATTAAACTCGGTTTTAAACTAGACTATAAAATCATAAATCAAGCATGATCTAACATCTAAATGCACATGGGGCTAGTATAGAGAGAGAGACTTGCAAGTCTTTTCCTAGTCTATAAAATCAATGCATGCTAATATGTATCAACATCTAACCTGCAAAACAATTAAAACAATTAAGCTACAACAAACTAGTTAACACAAGAAAAATATGCATATACAGAAAATAAAAAGAGCAATTTAAATTAGGAAATGCAAAACAGACATGAAGACAGTTACCAGACTGCTGGTGGGTCCCCCAGCAAGTCATGGTCACTCTCTAAAAGCACACCGCGAACTCACCAGGCCGAATTCACCATAAAAATCCAAAAACGCAGTTCTGGCATAATTCTGGCAATGTAAAATATCAAAAACAGAGGAAAACAAGTTTGTCTCCAATACAATGGTTCTTCTACTTGCTTAACAATCTTATGACCATCCTAGCAGTATTTATAAGCCTACAGACCAAGTGGTTGACCACAGGAGGGTCGAACCACTTCTAATTTCGGCAAAATACAATAAATGATGCCCTAACTGACAAAACAAAGCAAGCCAATAATCGCCCTCTTTCGACAACTGAAACTGAGTTGTCTAGAGTTCAGTAGTTGGAGGTGACGATCATGAACAAAACCCATGTTCCTAATTCGCCCAACACTGGCCGCCAATGCCATAACCGCCAACTCGCCTTCCATTTATGTGCAATATGGAGTGTTGGACAAAGTGTCGGATCGAGTGTCGGAACAAGTGTCGGATCAAGTGCCGTAACTAGAAACATAGTGCGTTTTTGCCCTGTAATACCAAAAAACGTGAATTAGCTCTTAGAAATCATAAAACATGATGAATTATACTTGATTCAATTATTAAACATGAATTACACATGCCTTATGGCAATCATACCATTTTATCATGAAATTCTTCAAAAAGCTCCTTTAAAAGATGAAAAACGCATATGTACATGTGGCAAAAATGTATAATAACTTTCATGAAAATGATCATATCTCGGTCCCAACACAACTCAATAAAGTTGGATCCTTTGTTTTTGAGTGCCCTTAATATGAGTGTCCATGATCTGATCAATGGCTTCTTATTCCATGCAGTCAGGCTTGAGATATGTCGGTGTCAACTGCTCTGCAATCTCTGATGTGTCCAATAATGGTGCGAAGTATGGTTGAAGGAGGTCCACATTGAACACGGGGTGAAGGCCAAGGAAGGGGGGAATACTTAGCTCAAAAGCATTGTCACCCAGAACCTCGATGATTGTGTAAGGTCCATAGCAAAGTGGACGAAGCTTTCGATGGGGTCCTGTAAGGCGCTCTTTCTGCAAATGCAACTAGACCTTGTCTCCCACCTGAAACTTGTGCGACACCTAGTGTTGATCATGGCGTTGTTTGTACTTAGAATTGGATTTCTATAAAATATCATGGACCGGTTATTGGATGTGCCAAATTCATTCAATAAACTTGGTGACTTTGTCAGCCTCATATTTATCATGGGATGATTCTTCCTGTGTGGATGCAAGGGGTAGTGCGACATCAATGGGACCCAATGATTGAAATTTCAACCCCACCTAAAAGGGATTGTGGCAGGTCTATCTATGAAGGGCTCTGTTGTAGATGTGTTGAACATAGGGTAGATTCTCATCCCATGTGAGTGGATGTTTGGAGTTGTACAAGAAGAAGATATGCACGATCATTATGTTGACGACCTATGTTTGGCCATCAGTTTGGGGGTGGAAGGCAGTGGATTTGGTGAGCTTGGTATCCAACAATGACCAAAGGCTGGACCAGAATGTGTTGAGGAACCTACTATCTTGATTTGATATGATGGTTTGTGGTATCCCGAAGTGTACCCACACTTGTTCGAAGAAGATCTTGGCAATGGCCCCCGCTATGATATTCTTCTTGTAGGCTATGAGGATGGCCATCTTAGAAACCGACCAACCGCCACAAAAAAATAGTCATTTCCCTACTTGGTTGAAGGAAGGCCTAACATTTAATCCATTGAGATGGATTTCCATGTCCTGTCGGGAGTAGGCAGAGAGATGTACAAGCCTTGCTTCTTAGTGGCTAGTTTGGCAATGGCTCGGGAAGTGCATGACCTAATATACTTGTGTACGTCCTGTTGAAGTTTTGGCCAGTGGAAATGCTTCTGTAGTACTGCCACAGTCTTTTCCATGCCAAAATGTCTTGCCATCTGACTATAGTGAGTCTACCAAATCAACTTTGCACGCTCACTTGAAGGAACACAGAGGTGGCCCAAAAGGCATACCACTATGTCCTGAATATGAAAGTCAATATAGTCACGCATGTGCCTAACATCTGGTAAGTGGTAGTGAAGTCAAGATTGCTCTTGTAGAGTTGGGACCACTCAGATGCCTCATGGACACATGAGTGGAGCAACGTGGTTAAGGTTGCAACTGGAGGTCGACTGAGGAAGTCAACGACATGGTTAGTGCTCCCTATATTATATTTGATGTTGAGATGGAATTTCTACAAGTATGTGGACCACTTTTGATGACAGTCATTCTGTAATTTTCCTTGTGTCTACATGAACTACAGAGGCTTTCGATTAGTGTGGATGAATGTCTCATTCCCGATAATGTAGTGCTTCCATTGTTAACAGGGTTGTATGATGGAATACATTTCTTTGTCATAGATGGGGTACTTACAAACAACATATGATAGTGTCTCGCTATGATATGCCACTGGATGACAATGTTGAGTGAGGACTACACCCATGGCAGAGTCTAAAGCATCGGTCTCAATCTTAAAAGGTTGTTGTAGATTGGGTAAGGAGACTACTAGAGCTAAGCACAAAGTGATGTTTCAAATCATCAAATGCTTGTTGTTGTGACTTCCCCACACGACCTTTGCCTTGCCACCACCATTGGTCACTTGGTTGAGGGCCCGTGCAATATGGGAGAATCCCAACATGAACATGTGATAGAAGTTGGAAACTCCTAAGAAACTTCGAAACTCGATTAGTGTGGTCGAGGCTAGCCAACCACGAATGAATTGGATCTTGGCTGCATCCACATGCACACCATGCTCATCAACAATGTAGCCTAGGTATTGGACCTTGTTCATGCCGAAGGAGCACTTTTCCAAGTTAGCATTTAGCTTGTGTGGTCACATAGTGTGAAGCACCTGTTGAATATGCTGCAAGTGTTCTTCCTAATTCTTGTTAAATATGAGGATTTCATCCATATATACCACCACAAAAGAATTGGTGAAGGGATGCAATGTATCATCCATCAATCTCATGAAAGTTGTTGGAGCATTTGTCCAACCAAAGGACATGACTAGCCATTTGAAAATACCTTCTTTGGACTTGAAAGCAGTCTTCTATACATCAATATGTTCTATTGGGACCTGGTGGTAGCCAAACTTCAGGTCAATCTTGCTGAAAAACTTGGCTCCCTTGAGTTGGTCAAGAAAGTAGTCAATTCAGGGAATTGGGTACCGATTCCTGACCGTGATTTTGTTTAGGGCCCTGTAATCAATGCAGAGTCACCAAGTCCCATATTTATTCTATACGAGTACAATTGGGCTCCCGTAGGGTGAGGAGTTGGGTTAGACGTGCCCCTTTTGAAGTAACTCTGGGATTTGTCGCTTAATTTCCTCATTTTCCATCATATATCAATGATAGACTAGCCCATTGGGTAGAGATGCACCGAGGGTTAGATTGATTGAATGCTTGACCTAATAGTGTCATGACACCCCGATGGGTGAGGAGAAAATGTCTTTGTATTCTGCCACAATCTTGTCCACTTGATTTTGTTGCATGGATAGGCCCTGTCTAGAGACCATGGATGTGGTCGTGACCTTATGTTCACTTTGAGAGAGAATAATGAAGAAGAAAAATTTCTTGGTCTAGGAAATGACCTTCCTGCATTGCTTAGCAGAGATCAAAGAAATAGCGGTAGGTGGAGCTACCTCTGGTACCCTGTACAATTGTCTACCCAAAGTAATAATACCATTGTGATGTCTAGACTCATGTTGGCACAAGGGCAGACCCAGGGTTCAATGCTTAACAGCGCACCAACAAAATCCCAACTACCGGCCCTTTCGGCAACACCTCTGAAGCAGGCGAAGTCTCACCCGAGGTAGAAGCAGGAGAGGTTACAAGATGCAGGTATCTATAACCAGGATGGGAAATTAATCTGTGATAAGAGCACTTCATAGAATATTTTGTTAATGCTTACGAAATGAAAATGCATTAGTTTATTAACCTCATTAACACCGTGGATCATAATCAAAGACATATAAGCGCAGTAACAACAAGTGATTATGCACCCTGAGCACTTAGCACTTAGCATTGTGAGTTAAGTCTAGTATTCATTTACCCTTTAACCTAAGTAAAGTACTTAACCAACAAAATATATATTCATTACACATCATAATCAAAGCACTAAACAAATGCATAACATAAATGACACCACACAAAGCAAACCATGAGACACCAGATATACATGGTTCACCCCAGAGTGGGGCTACGTCCACAAACCGCTTCGCCTCTTTATTATTCGCCAAAATCTTACATCCAGTCACTCCTGTGCATTAATCCACAGAGTCAAACTTTGCACAAGACAGGATATATGCACACTAAGCACTAGATCCTCCTTCTTTACCTTCCAAAAATAGGTCAAATTCACAAAGCCAAAATCTCTTATCACGGCACTTAGCACCTGCTCCACATTGAGCACCACAAGCATTGAGCACAGTCTACAAAATCACAATCGAGCACAAAGCCTCGACCACACACATCCCTTCTCACACGGAACTACTTACTTCTACAATACATTCCCCTTTATTTATACTTTACAAAATCTTACAATAAGGCCTAAACATGGGGAAACCCTGTGGGCCAACATCCCAAAATCTTGTTACAAAACCCTAGAGGACCCCTTACCGGGTCCACATAACCCTCAAAATAGGTGATATCTGTGATCTCAGCTCCACCTAGGCACTCCTACTTCAACCAGCATGTCGAAGTCCAAAAGTGGGCCAAAACTAACCAAAGTTTCCCCAAAACTTGGTCGAGGACCAATAGGCCCCCAACACTCACCCGTAACTCATCCCGAGTCACTCAGGTCCAGACAATGCTACTTCAAAAGCCTCAAGCTTAACTCGAGATGCCTCGACTTGTTGCCTCACCTGAGCCTTCTGCTCAGCGAGCTCCTGGACTATCTTCTCTGTAACAAGCCCTTCCAAGCATTGTTCTACTGCTACAACTACTTTATCTAATTGTGAACCCTGGCCATCAATATCCTCAAACACCTTGAAAGTTTTTTCCTACACAAGTTGTAACTTCTATGTTACTTCCATCACCTTACCCTAGAGGGCAGTGATCTGTTGTTGTACTGTGCGTTGCTCCTGGGATCTCTTCATCCTTTCCACTACTGTGAGTAGCTTCAACTGCGAGGTGCGGTCTCAACGTCCAAAAGCAGTCTATAAACCCATAAATGTGTCTCCTAACCATTTTGGAGTGTCATTATAGCGATCGGGGCACCTCCAACGGTTATATAACTTCACCAAGGCAAAGTCCAAATCTACACGGACCTATGGTTCCAGCGAGGTTCAAACCCTACGAACCTGCCTCCTGCGAAGTCTTCCATCTGGTTTCCTTAACTTCTTGTAGCTTTTACAACTTAGCCTTCTTTTTATTGAGCTTCCTTGCCTTATTTCCTGTTATCTGAGTCTCTTTAACTGTTTCTGGAATCCTCTTTCCATTTTATTCTTATCTTCCCCCAACGTAGTGGCTTCACACTATTGAGGTACCCTCAAAGGTTCTGAAGTTAATATCCCTTTTCTTAACACTTCCTGAGTGGGCACACTTGTCTCTTAGATAGATAGGTCCTTCAAGCCTTCTTTCATTGTTTCAACCTTGATAGCTAATTCTTTTGCTTTATGTCCCTCATGCATTGCTACTTTGTTCTATTGCTTCGACTTATCCTCTCGTTCTTCTCTTAGTTGGTCTATTTTTCTAGCTATGAAATCCCTTAATTCTTGCTTTTTCTTTTCTGTAGCTTCTTCCTCTACTTTTCTTCTGATTTGATATTTCTCAATCCAAGTCTTACCAAACAAAAGTGGGAAAGGGGTGATGTCCTCAACAAACCTAATGACTTCAAATTCTTCTTCAGTCGATGTTCCATGAACAATAATAAGTACAGTAGTTACTCTTCCACATAAAGTTATCATATTTCCCTTAAACAAGCCTATCCTTCCTAAAGAAGGTACCACAATAGGCTTTCCCAAAACTTCCCAAGTTTCTTTTGTCATAATATTCACTTGTGTTTCTTCATCCAAGACTATACAGTCTATGTCGAAGTCTTTTATTCTTGCACTTATGCATTGTTTTGCTTTCAGGATTTATGGTAAACTGACATCTTTATGAACATCCACTGTTTCTTCTAACTGTAATAACATAGTCTAAACTTCCTCTGACCTTTTCTCTTTATGACTTTCTAACATACCCTTAGTCTCTTGACTCTTTTCATAATTTTCTTTTCTTATGTCCCTCCCTTCAACTTTAGCAATAATCCTTGGACAATCCTCAACCTGATGACCAACAACCTTACAACAAAGACAAATAGGGCCTACCTCAAGGCATTCCTTAGCAATATGTCCCAGCCTTCTTCAATTATAACACAAATTCAATCCTCTTTTTCTCTTAAATGTTCCCCAATATTTTATGTACTTAGCACTTCCCCTAGGATCATAGTGTTGGACCTGCAATCTACAAAAATTCTTTCTAGGTTCCTGCATCCACTTATTAGTCCAAAAACTCTTTCTATGCATAGGAATAACAAATCTTTCCTCATTTCCATTAAATTTCCTCAAATAAACTCTTTCTTTCAGTTGCGCCCTAGCCTTCAGACTATGACAGAATCTATTAAACATGGTTAAATTCATACTTTCAGAACAAAAAAAATCCACTTATCTTTCTCTTACCAAAGCACAAAGCTTGCCTCTATTAGAATATTACCTATTTTCTTCAGAACAACTTACTTTCTTGGCACAAAGCTTTGCAAGTCAAGTAGAGTATTGGCACTTCAGCTGCATACCTATGCACAAAGATTTTCTTCTTCAGTTACCAGCAATCACAGTTTCAGGTCCCGGTAATCACAGTTTCAGGTCCCAGCAACGGAACCATTTGTTGGCACAGGGGCAGACCTAGGGTTCAACGCTTAACAATGCACCAACAAAACCCTGACTACCTACCGTTTTGGAAACACCTGCAAAGCAGATGAAGTCTCACCCGAGGTAGAAACAGGGGAGGTTATAGGACGCAAGTGTCTGTAACCAGGCTGGGACACGAATCTGTGATAAGATCACTTCGCAGAATATTTTGTTAACGCTTAAGAAGTGAACATGCATTAGCTTATTAACCTCATTAACACCGCAGAGCATAATCAAAGACAGATAAGTGCAGTAACAACAAGTGATTATGCACCCTGAGAACTTAGCACTTAGCACTGTGAGTTAAGTCTAACATTCATTTACCCTTTAACCTAAGTAAAGTACTTAAGCAACAAAATATATATTCATTACACATCATAATCAAAGCACTAAGCAAATGCATAACAAAAATGACACTGCACAAAGCAAACCATGAGACACTAGATATGTGTGGTTCACCCCAAGGTGGGGCTACATCCACAAACCACTTCGCCTCTTTATTATTTTCCAAAATCTTACATCCAGTCACTCCTGTGCACTAAGACACGGAGTTGAACTTCGCACAAGATAGGAGATATACGCACTAAGCACTAGATCCTCCTTCTTTACCTTCCAAAAATAGGTCAAATGCACAGAGCCAAAATCTCTTATCACGACACTTAGCACCTGATCCACACTGAGAACCACAAGCACAAAGCACAAAGCCTCGACCACACACATCCCTTCTCACACAGAACTACTTACTTCTACAATACATTCCCCTTTATTTCTACTTTACAAAATCTTACAATAAGGCTTAAACATGGGGAAAACCCATGGGTTGACATTCCAAAATCTCATTACAAAACCCTAGAGGACCCCTTACTAGGTCCACATAACCCTCAAAATAGGTGAGATCAGCGATCTTAGCTCCTCTTGGGTGCTCCTACTTCGACCAGCGTGTCGAAGTCCAAAAGTGGGTCAAAACTGACTAAAGTTTCCCCAAAACTTGGTTGAGGGCCAACAACTCATATACAACATTTTGTTTCCAGAAATATGGTTGGCCTAAAATAACATCACAAACTTCAAGGGGGGCAATATCACACAATAACTCATCCTTGAAGGGCTTGATGTCGTAGGGAAAATGACATTGTTGGTTGACGCAGATGTCTCTTCCTTAACAGAGCCACCTGATGGTGTAGGGTTGTGGGTGTGGTGTCTTCGGTAGGTTCAACCGCTTGACAACCTCTGTTGAGATCAGGTTCTTTTGACTTTCACTATCAACACTGAAATGCAGTGGAGCACCCTTCACCCACATCTGCGAGTGAAAAAGTCATTCACCTTCCTCTAGTTCCTCTAGTTCACTTGGTTGAACCTTGGTGGTAGCGATAATGGGACTAGGTTCTGCATCAATGATTTGTTTCCCTTTGTCTGGATCTAATTCAGAGTTAGAACCTGTCTCTAACATTGAGACTTTCAACTCGGCCACCAACGACTGCTTTGAGCGACATTCATCGGTGTTACGCTACGGGATTTTATGGAATTCATATGACTTCCCACTATCTTTCTTCATCTTCTCATTACCCTTATTTTTTTGTGGCTTGGAATGGTTTTCCTAAGGGGGTTCATCCTTGCTTTGTACTTTGTTTTATGGGTTGGGGTCGCCTTCGCCCCATTTCTGATGTGAGGAATTTGCACATCCAAACTCCCACTTCTTTTGTTTAAATTTTTTCTTGATTTTGACAGCATATCCCAGTGATGAGATGCCCAGAAACTCCATTTTTGTTTGGATGTATCTATGTAGACGGTCGCGATACTTGAGCACCAAATGTCGTTCGGAGTCCTTGATACCCATCTTGGTGCGTAAGGTATGGAATATATTTGTGCAATCTTGTATTATCTAGTCCCTTTCCTATCACAGTGTGGTCCATCTTGTATACTGGTAATCATAGCTTCCAACATGGTAGTATTGTTCCTTAATAGCATCCTTGAAAGAATCCCAAGTGGGGGAAACCTCAAATTTTGTAGATTCCTCAATGGCCCTTTCCTCACAGTTAGTTTCCCACCAATCCTTGACATGGGGGACATCCTTAAAAAGTGCAAAGGTAATCTTTTCTCTATTGAAAAAATTATGGATCGAAAATACCCTTCTAAGCATAGAGGGGCTTTCGCAGTGCAACATATTAGATATCATTTTCGAGATTAACTATGTAGAGTAAGTCATTAATCTATGACCCATATCCATGAATATTAGTC
>WSFP011397424.1:0-27067 GCA_009831015.1 Picea engelmannii
GCCTCCCCACGCAGATTGAGCTCGGATTTGGTGTCAAATCGACTTGGGAGCCGATCCATTAGTGGTTGGGAGGCCGACCAGCTTCATAAATGCGCCGTTTGGTAGGCGCGCGGGTTTTGCACCCCACAGCCGCGCATATGCGCACCAGGTACGAAGATGTTGCGCGCGCGTGCATGTGCCTAGTGGGTGCAAAGCGCCTTGTAATTTTTTGGCCATTTTGTATAGTTTTGACCCTTTTGCTGTGCTGTGGAATTAATCCTTGTGCCATGAATGACTGTTTTTCTGTGCTGATGCGGAGTTCTTGTTGCCCTGTGCGGACGAAATTTCAGTGATAACACTTTGCCTCCTAGAGTTGTGACTCTAGTGCCTTCAGTTCAGGATCCTCAGTGAGTTGCTCATAAGTCTAGGCACTGCGATCACTTAGTTGTTTGCATTCCATGGTGAGGGCCTTGATTCTCTCAATTGTGCTTCGAGAAGTTTCTTCTCTTTGATCTCGCACATCCTATGGAGTGTTGGGCACTGTTTGTAGCTCTAAGTCTATTATTCTTTGTTGAATCTGCTGGATATCTTCCGTGAGCTGCGCTACATGATTATCCACTCAGTATTTTTCCTTTGGCTCTAAGCCTGTCATAGAGAGAAGTGCTCTGTCGACTGCTTCTTTGAATCCAAACTATTCTATGAGCAACTACTCTTTTTCTTATTGGAGCTATGCTTTATTCTTTTCAAACTTTGTTTGAAGGTCATCCTTCTCCTTTTGTACAACCCGACGTTGCTCTACCATTTCTTCTTGGGCTTGTTTCAGGGCCATTGTGGCCTGGTCTTTCTCATCTTGTGCTCGATGAAGGTGAGATTCGATCACATCAGCTAGTCTGCGGAGTTGGGTAGGATCATCTTCCAACTCTGGTTCTTCTGGTGGCAGGGGCGCAATGGATACTGCATGGATGGATTGAAGGGCTTGTTGTACCCCTCTGAGTTCAACCTCGATTCTGTTGTACATATCCTCCTTCTTGGCTTCATGTTTCTGCAAGATGTCCTGTGAGGCATCTGCTACAACTGGGATAATGAAGCCAAAGTCATCTACAGTGAGAACAATCTGCATCTTAGTCAAGGTGGCTCTAGATTTCTTTCGGGAAGTAGGTTTAGTGGGGGAAACCTTCCTTTTCTTAAAGGGATCAGCCTCATCAACAACATCCCTAGGCGGTGTTACTTCACCCTGCTTCTGCTAATATTATTTTTCGTTGGTCTCTTCTTGATCTACTTCATCATCACCCCCTCGGCCAGGTGATACTGAAGCAATTTCTTTTGATGCACTGCTCAAGTTTTTGACCTCTTCGGTCTTCTTCCTTATGTTGGGTCTAGGAGTATCCTTTTCTTCATGAGTGATCTCAGGACTGTCGATTTGTTCAGGGTTTGGCATTTTTGCGAGGTTAGCAGGGATGAGGAGCTCTGTAGAACAGTCCTTAGTTATCTCTTCAAGGTCCTCCTCTATGATCTTGTAGTATGAATGAAACTCTTCTTTATGCTCATTTGCGCACGCGGTGATATAAATGAAGTGTCGATCTGCATGGAACTTCATGAGGGGTCAGAACCAACGTAGGATGTTTGGTGTCATGCGAGGGACAACTTCGATAGAATTCTTTAGTTGGATATGATATGTATGAAATAAAGCATTCGACTGCCATTGTTTTCCCATATCGCTCGAGTACCAGAGCATGGTGAAATTCACAGTAAGCGGCTCGAACAACTCAATGTTTGGGAAGGTCGCACCTTCGGGCATCTCCCAAGCGGTAAATGTGATGAGGATAAGGAGCCATCTAAAGTGGAACTCATAGCCCTGATACTGAGCTTTGCGACATTCTAATTCTAGTTGGTTTACCAAGTACTTCACCTAGTTCATCTGGAGTCCTTCTACACATTTCCCAGTGAGGTCAACAATGAATCATGTGGCCTATGTAGGTATGTTCTTTCTCATGAGATTTCCTGCCATCAGCTGGCAGGCTAGGTGCACTATGCCCTTCTGGATGGAAGCTACCTTGTAGCCTCATGTTCCCTTTTCTACATCACCATATGTGTCTTTGATCTTCTGTGCCAATGCGTGATCTATAACCTTCCCTGGGTAGAAGTCCTGCAGGTCGGGTTCTTGCATGCTCAATCCGATGATCCTATGGATTAGTGTCAGATCGACTGTGATGCGTCAGTATAGCCCTAGGTAGCCGCCATGGTAACATGAGAGAAGGATATTATCACACGCGTTAACCTCCTAGTGCCTTCCAAAGTGTGGAATCTTCATTACATTCAAGAGGGTGGACTACGCAAGGTTCATAGTCCATGGCTGGGGGATTATTTTAGAGTTCTTCCCCTTTGTCCTGGTCAAGTATTTGTAACGAGCGAGCATATTATGGTTCTTTCGGTCTCCAAGTTTGAATTCATTTAACTTCAACATCGCGATCTTATCTTGGTGTGCTCTAACTGCACGTATCCCCTTCGAGAGGTACGCAGTAACTAAGGTGTAATCAAAGTCCCTCGGGACACTGTTATGACTCATCATGCTGGCCAAAGGTGGGATGTAGTCAGGTAAGATGGTTAGGGTTAGCTTTGCATTAGCCAAGTCATATTGGTGCCTGGTTCTTTTCTCTTCCGCAGGTCGGGATGGTCTGGATCCACGAGTAGTCGACGGGGAGGCTTGCACTCCTCATGTCGATGAAGCTTGAACTCCTATGGACATCACTCTTTCTGCCATTAGATTAACTAAAACTTCCTCGAATGAATTCTCCATAGTGTTGAGTTCATCCGACATGCATTCTGTCGATCGGATAACTCAGTTCAATGAATGAATGCTCAAAGCAATAGAACAAGTGTCGATCTCAGTAAACACAATGCAGTAGCAATGGGTTCTCTTGGATACAATTTTCAAAAGTGTTCTCTATGCAACAGTCGATGAAATAAGTAGACACGATGTAATGGATCTCTCCAACGGATAAGAGGCCTTCATCAATGCAGTTTTGTTCGTTGCGGCATGGTCCCAATGGTCTGATGGTGAGCTTTTGGGCCATAACTAATGTTCTAACCATTCAGGGCGTCGGGCTAATGTTTATAATTCTTTCAATGGATATATTTCTTTGCCATGTTGAAGTGCCATGTTGTGTTGTTCTGATATCCCGATGAAGTTCCAGTTTTGCAAACATTCCTTCTGTGAAGTCCCTTCTAGAACCATCTGCATATTTTCTATCTTTGCTCTCTTCTTACTGAGCTTTCTAGCCTTCTTCCCGGTGATCTTCGTCTCAGTATTCCTCTTTCCATTCTGATTCTTATCTTCTTTTGGCATATTAACTTCATGTTGTTGAGATTCTTTCATAGGGTCAGAGAGTAATACGTATTCTCTATCTCGGGTAGGTGTTCTACTCATCCGTGAGTCTGCTTGTGTTCTTTCAACTTTGAAATCCAAGTTCTTGGTTCTAATTAGCTTCGATCTGTTCTCTTGTTCTTCAATTAAGTGTGATATCCTCCTAGTCATTAAATGATTTAATTCTTTCTTCTTCTGCTCTAAGACTTCCTCTTCTTTCCTTCTGGCCTGATCCATTTCAATCCAAGTTTTTCCTAGTAATATAGCAAATGGGGTGTTGTTCTTAATAAATTTAACAATCTCAAAATCTTCCTCTGCCAAAGTTCCATGAGCACTCATGGATATCTGAGTGAGTCTTCCACATAGGCTTATCATGTTTCCTCTAAATAATCCTATTCCTCCCAATGAAGGAATCATAACATGATTTCCTAAAGTTTCCCAAGTTCTTTCTATCATGATATTTACATGTGTTTCTTCATCTAGAACACAATCAATGTCGAAGTCTCCTATTCTTTCTTATATGCATTCTTTTTCTTTGAAGATCTCTGATAAGTTGATATTTATGTGATCATTTAGGGTTTCTTTCATTTGTAGCAATATATTCTCTGATTCTTTTTAGGGTTCTTCCATGGTCTCAGTTTCTTGACCTTCCTCAGGGTTTTCTTGTCTCATATTCATTCTTTCAAGCTTAGAAATCATTCCAGGGCAATCTAAAACTTCATGATCCATAGCTTTAGAAAAAAGACAACCAGGTCTCCTACCAGGGAATTCCTTAGCAAGATGCCATGTTCTTCTACAACTATAGAAAAGAGTCAATCCTCTTTTTCTTTTGAACAATCCCCAACCTTTCCTGTACTGCACACTAGGGTCACAGTAACTAACCTGCAAAAAAATATTTTTGGGGTCCTGCATCCATTTGTTAGTCCAAACATTCTTTCTATGCATAGGAATAACATATCTTTCACTATTTTTGTCAGATCTACTCGTATCAAACTTGCTTTCATCTAGTTGTGTCCTACTTTTCAAACTAGGACAAAATTCATCAAACATACCTAGATCCATAATTTTGAAAAAAAAAATTCTACTTATCTTACCTTTTCAATCAAAACCTTTCACTGTTCTTTCCTTTATCAGAGCACAAAGCTTTAAGATCTTACCTCTTTAACAAAAAATTCTTACTTTACTTTTATCAGAGCACAAAGATTTCAGATCTTACCTCTTTACTTCAGATATGAATTTTTTTCTTGGCACAAAGCTTCACAGGTCAAGTGGAATACTACACACTAGGGCAACAAATCTATGCACAAATCTTTCTCTTTTCTATAGTTCCCAACAATTATAGTTTCAGGTCAGATACTGTGCAATTCAGTAGAAAATCTATGCATATAGATTCTATTTTTCTTTACTTCAGTTCCCAACAATCGCAGTTTCAATCCTGGAAATGAAACCATTTTTTGGCACAAGGGCAAACCCAAGGTTCAACACTCAAGAGCGCACCAACAAAACCCTAACTACCAGCCCTTTCGGCAACACCTGCGAAGCAAATGAAGTCTCACCCGAGGTAGAGGCAAGGGTGGTTGCAGGATTCCAGTGTCTACAACCTTAGCTGGGACACCGATCTATGATTACAACACCTTAATAGAGCACTTAGCAGTTATAGTTCATTAATATCCAACCTTAGTTTACAGTGCAGATAAATCTAATAACAGAGCAATGCAGTATTCACACAGATCCAAAACATTCAAGCACTAAGCACACCAACATAGATTATATCTAGCATTCATTCACATTATTGAGCACTAAGCTATCAAATTAGATTCTTCTAAGAATATATCAGTGCACTAAGCAATTAATCACATAAACAAGAGAACAATCATAAATAACAAAGAAACCACAACACAAGATATACGTGGTTCACCCCCAGCTTAGGGCTACATCCACCAACTCTTCTTCTCTTTTATTATCTTGGTCAATCAGCTACATGCACAGAGCCACAAGATCTTACTCCACATAGTACATGAGATCTGCACACACTCCGCTAGATCCTCCTTCCCTGAGTTACAACACAAAGCCTCTTCGTATTCTCTTACAATCACTTGCACTTAGCCTTACAAATCTCACACAGTCTGCACAAAGCATTTACAATCATCACTTTCACTTAGCATAGTACCAAAAACCTCTTCTCCGACTCTTCCTTACATTGCCTAGACTTCTATCTATACATTACAAAGAGGGCCTAAACATGGGTAAACCCATGGGCCGACATCCCCATACCCGTTACATAAGCCCAAAACCCAAAAATCCATAAAAAGGGGTCAAGATCCCGCGGTCTCCGCTTCAACTTGCGCTCCGCCTTCGACAGTCTGTCGAAGTCCCAAAAATAGGTCAAACATGATCAAGGATCCTCAAAACTTTGTCAAGGGCCAACACTCACTGTTTGCAACTAAATCATCAACGCTAAGTCATCAAAACAAGGCAATATGACAACCTTTAAGAGTTTTGTTTCTTCCCAACTATCCCAGTTAATATTTAAACAATTTCTAAATGAACACACACTCACTTGTTTCAATCTGTCTTATCAAAACATCAACCACCGTCCATAATTATTTCTTCAAATCAAACACAAACACTAAGATCGCACCCGATTTTATTCCTCAAGTTCACTTAACAATTAATTTGTAATGAGATCATACTACTACAACACCCATGCCTATCTCCATTAAGATGCATGATATTCATTAAAAATACATAGTGGACAGTCAAACACAATGATCCATATTTTAATTGCAAAGATCATGACTTTCCATTTAAACACACAGACAATCAATCACCACTTTAACTCATACTATTCTTGGAATACACATACCATTCGACAAAATGCAGAGTATCTCTATGACTGTACAAGTCCAACTACTCTAAATTTAAACATCCACAATGTTTGGTTATCAATCAATATAACGAGGTAGCAAAAGTAAGCCTGATCTCATCTCTCAAATTAATCAAATTGCAACAAAACCATAGTGTGTAAAAGCCCATGACCATCTATGATGGCGCAACTAATAATATCCATAGCATATACAGTGGATGGCCATACCATAATCACCACGATTGCAATACTCCCACAACAATTTAACAATCAAAACAATCATGAACTCAACTTAACATGTTGTAGGCACGCCACTCATACCCATGTATCATGCAAGAAGCATTGTTGTGACTTAACCAATTAAAACTAATGTTGGCTCAACAATTCAACAATCCCAATGTAAAAGACAACGAATGTGTATTCAATCCCATTTCTTCAATCAATCGATTAACCATGCCTAGCTTATCCATTTGATTATAATAACCAATGCAATGATTAGATACCAAAACCAACACCATTGTCAACATGATCAACGAGGGAGAGCTAGTAATCAAACACTGTCGACAATACACCACCAATTTATAACCATCAATAGTAGACCTAAAAGGATATATGATTCCCTCTTATAAAAAACCAGGCTTAAGAAAACAAGGGTTCTCTCTGTGGACCAACACAGGGAGACTGGTGTTGACTCCCATCATCGAGTGATAACCTTTGAGACCAACGGTGCACGCACATGGTATACCATCAACAAATTTGCAAATAGGGTGACAGTTCATGAGATAGGAGAGACTCTAAACAGAGGAGCAAAGGCTCCATTTGGCCTTGTAGAAATACTTAGAACACGTAGGGTATAACCCTCATGGCTCTCCCAATCAACCAACTAACAACGCTGAGATAAAACAGAGCTGAGAAAAATCAATATAACCCACTATGCAACCATTAGTAGCACGAACAAACCCATATCCAAGTGAAACAATGCATAGTGACACAAGGCGTTTCAACCCAGTAAACCCCACAACAACAAACGACCGGGTATGGTGATATGAATGCGTGAAGACAAGCAAACAATCTAGACCAAACAAAATCCCTTCAACCAAGACCAATAAGGATGATAAAGGACCTTCATGGATTCTAACACTCAGAACGATCAATAAAACTGTGACCTTAAACATTATTGCAATGAAAACCACACCAACCATTCATTCAAGAAACATATCACCAATTTACACAGTTTCCAGACTTAAGGAAAGCACAGGCCCATACATCACCAAGCCAATATATATTTCATAACCAGAGCAGGTTCATGGATGGAGAAAAGGCATACCTTAACCAAGAGCACCCTAAAAACACGAGCTTGGTCGAGCGGTTCTTCCTCTGCTTGAAAATAAAAGCTTTATCACAACGAACACAATTGACAATAGCCAGCCAGGGTGACGGCCAGTGGGAGGGGTATGGAGTGACGTGAAGTAAATGCATGTCTCCTCCAACCTCCAGTCATTTAATTATTTAGTACACACCAACCCACTAATCCATTAATTCATTCAATTGAAACATGCATCAAAACCAACATCCAATAATTTTCAAGAGCACCCCCCTCATCACATCTTACCATTTTCAACTATACCATAATGCATATCAACCATGTTTTCATGTAACTCAATAAATCACATAGCTATTACTTGTTATCTAGGATTTACAATGATCATTTTAATTCCAATACATACAATGTAGCATATTAGTATAGTCTAGTTCCTTCCTTTTTCATTTTTGTTTATATTGCTTTATTTCCTTTCAATTGCTCTTTATTTGTTGTTACTAACATTTATCTTTTGAAAGTTTCACAAGTAATAAATCCAGGACTAAATAGCAAAGGTAACAATATATATCATAAGCCATTACGACATGGCATTCAAGCCTAGAGCAAGAGAACAAACATGCTTTATCCCTCATCCATCTGTCGCGAATAGAACCAACATTGATCATCAATCTTTCTCAAACCTGTAAGCAGTGTCGAACAGTAGTAAAAACATCAAATAAGAACCAGATCTGATCCTCCAACCTACAAGGGGGTCCCACCTACTAGTATTATATATATCATTAGCTTATAATTAATAGCTTTAGAGATACTTTGCGGGCGAAATCCTCATTGCGATTTTAATCATCAACAATGGGGTTCAGAGTTTAACGAGCTTAATTTTAGGTCGTAGAAGGATGAAGGAATGTGGTCTGTTGTCCTTGGTGTTTTGCAGAATAAATATTCTTTGAGGCTGAATAAAAATTCGACACTCAAAACATTATATTTCTCTAAAAACATATGATAACTTAATAATCTGCCTTTCTGAAAATTCAAAAAGAAATTAAGGTATGAGTTCCTACTCTTCTTATAGCTCAAATAAATTTCAAGAAAATTCTTTTTGAAATGAATGCGAAGGAATTTTTTCTTATGATAATATTATCACCTGACCTAAAAATCAAAGAGGTATAAAGCTACAACTTAAAGTGTAATGCTGATAAATTCTAAATCCATCTTTGAAATAAAAATAAAAATGATAATAAATAAACTCGAAAGAAATCTGAACTAAAATACACAAACTTGTATAGGATCATGGTATTTTGTTTCAAGTCCTCTGAATCCTCGATTTGGTTATCTTTTCCTATCCCCAAGTTCTTATCCACTTAAGATTTTCTTTATCCTTTCTTAGCCTTCATAGAAATAAAGTAACTTACCTTGACTCTGAAAACTTCAAAACATATTTTCAAAACAAGATTTGGCAAAAATATTTATGTTCCTTTGAATTTAATTGAAAAAGTATGTGTAGGCTAATCCTGAAAATTTTAGCTCTGATATCATATTTTAAACTGACAATTTTGCTCAAGGTTTATCCCTGAAAAGATTAAGATTCCCATAAAAAATTTCCTATAGGCGAAGGTGTATTGAAAATTGGAAGAAATTTAGTTTCAGAGTATTCCTAAAATTGATGATAGACCTTCGTTTCAAAAATCTTAAACAGATATCATCCCTTGTATGTGACATACAAATTGATTGCCCCCACTTCAAAATATTAAAATAAAAGACAAATGATGAAAGGAAATTCATAATCTGATTGCCCCCATCTTGTCCAAAAGAGATGATGAAAGGAAATTCATAATCCGATTGCCCCCACCTTGTCCAAAAGAGATGATTAAAGGAAATTCATATATTGATTTCCCTCATCTTAGCAAAATACAAAAGTGCTAATTGTAGTGGTGAAAGGAAATTCAATGGGAGAAGTAGATAACTTCATCGGGGTACTGAAGAGGCTCGTTGGAAGTGAAGCAATATCTATGGTATTTGTAAGGTTGTCATACATATCCATATAACATACTCTGTCATCTAGTTCTCTTTCCGGTGATATTTACATCCTGAACCAACTGGGGATTCCCTAAATAAATATGTTACATCTCCTTAACCTTGAAGCGAACAAAGTCGGTCGAAGCTGATATTTTAGTTAAAACTATTTTGATTATCTTAAACAATTCTAAAATCAATTTTAAGAAGAGGAAATTTTTAATAGCCTAATTTGAGATCGATCATTAAGTATGTTTTGAAGATTTTTTGACTTGGTTAGTTTCATTTTCCTATGAATGATCAATTCTTAAATAAAACAGAAAAATGTTTTTTAAAAAGAAGTAATGAATCCATTTACCCAATAAAGGCACTTGGTCTATTGTTCTTTCGCACCTCACATGGAGCCGCAATCCCCAGATAGAGCCTATGTTGGAACACGTTTAATTTTGAGATTTTGAGCTTTAGATTTTTCCTCTTAGAAATAAAATTTTCACCCAAAAATAAAAAGAAACTTATAGATTCACCTTTTAAATTTAAAAGATAAATTCATCGCTTGTTGAAAAGGCTCTTATGATATCCACAATCAATTAGCTACTCTAATTTTATCAAACAGTCTTAATGATCTCTGAATTGTAGAAGTTGCTTGAGTTTTAAAGAAAGTCTCAAACGTTCACCTTAAAGCTTCACGCTTCGGGTATTCCAACAAGTCTAAACAATGAAAACCCCGAACGCCGAAGCGTCGAAGTACTTAAGGATAATTCAAGGTTTAAAACATGATAAATTAAAAAATAAATGTGAGTAATAGGAGATTAACTTCTTCGTGAATTTCACCTTCGGGAGATTTATACCCTAATTGTACCCAACACCCACGAACACTGAAGTATTAACGATATGTATGATTGGATAAAGTTAACAATTTGAATTGTGATTAGCAGTTTTTATTTAGTGAAGAACTTACATATTTATCTTCTTACATGCAGGGTAATCTTATTTCCTCAAGGATTATGGTGCTGCAAAAAGTTGCAAGAAAACTTGATGGATCAGATTTCATAATCTAGTGGAATGATAAATCAGTTCAGAAGCTAGATAAACTAAGAAAAGGACAAAATATAGTAGGGAAGGGGCTAAATCGACAAAAAATGGAGCAAAAAATCTCTGAAGTGCTAAGTCTCCAAAGTACAGGATATCCTTCCGCATGTCCTTTTGATTTGAATGATGAGGATTTACTTTGGAACTCTAGACTTCGGGCATTCCAAGGTGAAAATATCTGAAATGGTAAATCCCCGAAGTAGAGGATCTCCTGTCGCGTGTCCTTTTGATTTCAACAATGAGGATTTACTTTGGAACTCCAGGCTTCGGGCGTTCCAAGGTGAAAATCTCTAAAATGCTAAATCCATGAAGTAGAGGATCTCCTGCCGTGTGTCCTTTTGATTTCAATGGTGAGGATTTACTTCAGAACTCTGGGCTTCAGGCGTTCCAAGGTGAAAATCTCCGAAATGATAAATCCCTAAAGTGGAGGATCTCCTTCCATGTGTCCTCTTGATTTCAAAGATAGAGATTTACTTTGGAACTCCGGGCTTTGAGTGTTCTCACTTCATACATACAGCTTTCTTCCGAAGTGGTTATCCCTGAAGCGAGAGATTTGGCACCCCACGTCCTTTTTATTTGAATAGTAAGGATTTACTTCGGAACTTCGGGCTTTGGGAATTCCAAGGTGCAAATCTACGAAATGATAAATCCTTGAAGTGGAGGATCTCTTGCCATGTGTCCTCTTGATTTCAACGCCGGATATTTACTTCGAAACTCCGGGCTTCGAGAGTTCTCTCTTCATACATCCATCTTTCTTCCGAAGTGGTTATCCTTGAAGCGAGATATCTGGTGCCACTTGTCCTTTTGATTTGGATGACTGATATTTACTTCGGAGCTTCAGGAGTTCTTTACTCAACACTGCTTGCCTCCTTCCAGAGTATGAAATAGTCGAATACAAAGATCGTCTGACATGTGTCCCCCGCTTAGATCGATGGATAGGAATTGCATGAAATTCACTCTATCTTATCTACATATGAATTAGAGTTGTGACCTTGGCTTAACCTTTGGGTGCTTATTTCACTTTGCGAGATATGATGGTTTATCTTTCTCTCACTTAGATCAGCGGCCAAAAGCAATTATGGGGTGCATAGTTGTGCAGGGTTTAATTTTGAGAGGCGGTCCCGTAATTTAAATCGTGGTTTTCTCTCGGGGTTACGTTTCATCACCAGATGCATTGTGGGACAAAAAGTGGGTTACCTCAAAACCATTTCTTCAAGCCCTCGCAAAATAGAGAATCTAGCACAATTTTGTAGCCTCTCCCCCTCGCCACATATCTCCCACTCTTACTACACGTCACCTCTCGACAAGTGCACCACCTTCCCATAACGGGATCTTGTTGAGCTAGCTATCCAATCACCATCTCCACAACTTCAACCGCAATCATTTATGCCAGTAAACTCATTGTAGGTGACAGATGACTCGAGACACAGTCAACAACAAATACCAATCACACAACATAAGTCAAATATAGATCATCAACAGATGACATCAAATTAAATCCAACTAAATTTTAAAGATTCCTATGATATACATTCATAAATGAAACGTTTCTTTCAGATATCATTGTAAACGGTTTCAAACCGAAACATTTCTTTTAGAGATCATTGTAATCGGTTTCAAACCGAAGGAACTCATTTGATATAAATATTAGGAGTTCCGAATGTATCAAAAAAGGGGGGAAACCCGAGAGCCTTTGAGGCTAGGATTGTAATGTAGTCTTTCCAGCAATACACTTGACAGAAGCAAAGAGATTGTATATCTCACTATGTTAAATTTTGTCTTTTTCCTGTGTCTTGTTTCTGAAGTTTTCATTACTTCTCTTTCTTTTGCTCCTTCTTTTATTTAACTTGTAATAGTTACAATTCAGTGAGACTTCAACTGTGACTAATTAAGAGCATTATTTCAAGTCCAGTTTTTCCTCTGTTCTACTGTGAGTAGAGAAAGACCTGCATTTTAATTGTTTTTCCTTATTTACAAGTTATATTTGTTCATATCTTTTCCTCTGTCTTGATATGAGTGAGACAAGACCTATGTCCAGATATTTGAAATCATTGTCATTCTTCTACCAAAAGGAAGACTAGATTTATCAGAATTGGATACCTGGATTTTTCTTTCAGTTTTGTCTATCTCTTATCTTTTATCCATCGTTATGATTTTAAATGGATTTAGAAGACGAGGTAATGCCTCTTTATTTGTGATTTTTAATGGTTGAAAGGTTCTTTCAGACATAGTTCTAGAAGCCTCCAATAACTGATCAATCACCCATTATTATCTTTTTCAAAATGTGCTAAGCCTTGGCTCTATTACAACCTAGAGTCAACTCTTGCGACAATAGGTAGTGCAGGGAGATTTTTCTTGCCAGAGAATAGTTGGCAAGAGTTACAGGCTCCTATCTTGGCATTCACGCTAGTAAATAACTTTGGCCAATAATATCCAGCTCTTGAAATCTTGTAGGTCGTTTCCCTCCAGGCGTGGTGTCCTGCACACACTCCTTCATGAAATTAATTTATGACACCTTCTGTTTCAGATTCTATTAAGAAACATAACAAGAAACCTAGAGGATACTTCTAGTACAAATGGCCATCAATAATACAATATTTAACTGCGTGTAGCTTCAAAGTTCTCACTTTGGATGGAGTCATGTCATTTGGGCACTGAAGGGTAAGGAGGTATGAAACAATATCGCAATACCAAGCAGAGGAAGAAAAATTATCTTCAATCTGAATCATAGGGGTTTTATCATGAAGCTCCTCTATGTCTGGGAGATATTCGTGTGATTCCAGGTGATTTATTTCGAGTTCCCTGAAATTTGATTTGACTAACATTTTCACCAGGCCTTGACCTTTGACTAGCTTGGTCGATTTCACTTTTAGATCAAATTCTTGAATTTTAGCCAACCATCCTCGTCTTCTCCCATCATTGTCCGACTGAACTAAAATGTCTTTGATAGCATTAGTTGGCATGTAAGCGATTATTTTGTAATGCAGTACATATGTCCTAAAATCCTTGAGATCCTTCACCATTGTGTATGATTACTTCTCAAGTATATTGTACCTTAATTCTGCATCCCTGAGGCTTTTGCTGAAGAAAGTTATTGGTTGCTCGAATCCTTCCTCATTCTTTTGCAGGAGTACTGCTGCAACAATATGTTTGGAAGCAAATGAGAAGATAAAGAATTCCTTTGTATAGTCTGGACTTGCTAACAACGGTGCTTCCCCTATATATTTCTTGATGCGTTTGAATGATTCTTTAGCTTCAACAATCCATTTCACTTCGATGTATTTTTTCAACATATCTGTAATCATTTTAATTATTTCATCAAAATTGGGAATGAATCTTCTCAAAAAGTTGATCTTTCCTAAAAAATATTGAATTTATTTTTTGTTCCTAGGAATATTAATCGTGTCTATAGCCTCAACTTGTTTAGGGTCAATCTTGATTCCTTCTTTTGACACTATATGACCCAAGAGCTTACCTTCTTGCATAGAGAAATGAGATTTCTTAGGATTAAGAGACAAACTGAAATTTCTGCATTTTTCGAAGGCCTTCCTAAGGTGTAGCATATGTTATGCACCAGAGTTAGAAAAAACCGTCAAATAATCAAGATAAATAACAATGAATTTGTCTTTCTCACCGACGAATGCGATGTCCATATCTCTCTGGAAAGTAGCCACTGCATTCATCAAACCAAATGGCATTTCATCGTACATAAAAGTTCCCCACAGAGTGGTAAACATAATTTTTTCTCTATCATCTTCATGGACAACGATTTGATTGTATTTCGAAAAACCATCAATCATGGACATCCTGTTAGCTCCAACTACCTTCTCTAGAACATGATCCATTTTCGGTAGTGGATAACTGTCTTTGAGGGATGAGCGATTTAAGTTTATGAATTCTACACAGAGCCTTATTTTCCCATTTTCCTTTCTGACAGGTACCAAATTTACTACCCATTCAGAATACCTAAGTGGAACAATAATTTTCACATCGAGAATATTCTTGAATTTCCTTTCTATCACTGGCAGGAGAATAGGATTTATTTTTCTGAGTTTCTTCCTGAAAGGTTTGATACCATGTTTAAGAGGAATCTTGTGTTCAATAACATAGGTATTGTAAGTTTTCATATTATCATAGGACCACACAAAAATGTCTTTATATTTCCTAGGAAACTCAACGTACTTATTCTTCATTTGGGATGGAAGGTATTTAGATATCTTGACTAGTTTAGGATCTTATTCAGTTCCTATATTACAGTCTTCAACCTCTTTGGGCTGAGGTCGTAAGGAATAATTTAAAGGTATGTCATCATGGTCAAACAATCTCTCTAAGGGGATCATACCTCTTTGTATATGATTTTTCTTAAGTATGATCATGTGGTGGTTTGCGATCTTATCCTGGAACTTTTCAGGTTCTTCACCTTCCTGCATGACCTAAATAGGATCGTTCTGGTTTTCCCAATCTATGTGAGTCTCATAAAACTCGTCGACCATTTCAAGGAACTGTCTGTTTTTTTCGTCATCTTCAAAGACTTGCCAGTGCTGAACATTGTTCAGGATCGAAGGCCTGTGTCTCATTTCTATGTGATATTTTAGTTTTAGGATAGTAGGTGGTACAAAGGTCGCAACAACTTTGGCTAAAGAGTCGACTTGTTGATTTTCCATTTTAGGAATAGAGTGAATATTAAAATATGAGAAGAAATTATCTATAAAATCCCAGGAGCAATTTTGGTATGATCTCATCCTTGGATGCTTAGCTTGATACTGTTGTTTTATTTTTTTCTCAATGAGCTCTGCGTCACCATAAACTATCAAATGTTCGATTTTTATCTTTCTGGCAGCTTCCAATCCTAAGACTAAAGCTTCATATTCACAGACATTATTCATATAATCAATATCCCACTGTAATATATATGAGAAGGGAATAACGTACTCATCTCCTGGCGCTACAAATAACACTCCAGTCCCTACTCCTTCGCAGGACGAAGCGCCATCAAAAAACATTTTCCACATTCCTTCTCTACTATTTACACCTTTCTTTGTTTTTTCTACTTTTTTATTTTCTTCTTCTGTATATTCTTCAAAATCGTCATCTATAGATAATATACAATTTCCTAAGTCATGATCAACAACATAAACTAGGTAATTATTGGGGTTTTGGGGGTCACTTACAGTATACGCCAGTGTAGTTTCTATGTCAGTCGAGTGAATTGTCCACCAAAAATTAGGATTGTAGCATAAGTCATGTCCAGTTGAACTGATCCTCCTAATTTGGTTCCCCAAGACATGGATAGAATCATGTTGTATTTGGCAGGGACGTCAGCAATGACCACATCCATAAGGATATTTTTTACAGGGATCTGAGCAATATTTACTACCAAATATTTAATCATGCCTAGACACTTAACCTTTCTAGAATCAAACGAGTACAAGTCTTGATAAGGTCTAGTGATTTTGAGGCCTAAATTCTCCATGATAATTTTAGGCATTAAATTATGAGAGGCCCCAAAATCTAACATACAATTGTGGAGTAAATGGTCATGCATAGTTAGTGTAATATAAAATGGAGCAACAAAATCCTTGTTGTTTTCGATGTGTGGACCAACATGATCGTAGGTCTTTCATCTTGTATATTAATAACATCTGCATGACATTCAACCTTAGAAAAATTTATCACTTTAGCAATTTTCTTTTTATAAATCGAGTTTTTTGCAAGTTCAACCAGAGGCATGGGGATTTTAATTTTATTAACCTCATTTTCTAAAATGAAACCTCCAACTGTTTTTTTGGTTTCTCTGGTTGGAATTTCTACTCTGTATTTTCCAGTTTCTTAGTTTGCGTTGTTCTTGTTTCAACTGGTTTTGTTCGGGCAACTTGTGTTTTAGTTGGTGTTTTAGCAATTGTTGCCTCATTCATTTTACTTCGCGATAAAATATTTTTTGGTGGAACATTCGTAGAATTTTTCTTTCTAGGCCTTAAATCATACTTTTGTTGGAGTTCGACCATTATTAAGTTAGCGAGCCCTTGATACATAGAATCTCCCAGATTGTTAATGCTTTCCTCATTATTAAACAGGGATTCTAGGTCTAAAGATTTTTCATAATCCTGCCTGGTTAAGTGTGGCTCCAGATCGTCATCGCTAAGGTTATTTAGATCTTCTTCTAACTCCTCATAATTTTGCATTTCATCTCTTTGCATGAGAAAAATCAGTTTTAAACAAAGCTTGGATCTTTTGATCTTCATTTTTTATTTGTCTTTGTTGTATCTGAGGGTTAGGGTTTCTCTTGAACTGATTCCTAACGTATGGATCAGGTTTGACTTGATCTAATTCCATTCTAGATATTTTGTTTGATAAATATTTGATTATCTTGGCCATCTCATCCATCTTTTGTTTTGCGGACTTCTCAGATCCAGAGGGTCCTGCCTGTTCTTTGAAATGCCTAGGTTCTTTGGTTCCCATATCAATCTTAGTTTTTAATTTCCCAGATCCCATCATATTGGATTCAATTTCTATGGAATTGTCTTGCATTCCAGACAAAGTGGTCGATCTTATTTCTCTTAAGCGGAGAGAAAAGTTAGGTTCAAAATACCCTGCAAAAGTTACCTTTGTTGTAGGTTGAGAAGGTTTGAATTCAGCTAGGATTTTGTTATACAATTTGTTGAACCTCTGAGTAAATTCAAGGACTGATTCAAAATTCTTTTTTCTTAGAGCCCCAAATTCGGTTAAATAATAGAGATGGTCCTTCTTCTCTCCCCACTGTATTAAGAAGGCATTTTCTATATCATCATCTAACCATATGGAACCTAGAGGGATCCCTCTGAACCAGGTCCTCACTTTTCCTTCAAATTTTTGTACTAACAACCTTGAGTAAACATCCTCATGTTCGATGCCAAGGATATCAACAAAATGATAAAAAAAGGCTATGTGTTTTGTTGCGGTTAGATCTCCTTCTCCCATAAATTTTGGTAGGCTTTTCATATAATTTTTGGGCAAATCATGAAGGATGGCAGGGAGGACCAATGGAGCATATCTGGAAGCCACCTTGGAAAATATTCTAGGAGGTAGAGCTTGTCCTTGAACTTGTCCACCTACTCCTCTACCTCTGGCACCACCAACACCAACCATTGGAAGTCTAAGAGACGAACTTCAGGAGCTATAAAGGGGATTTTCTAAAACTTTGAGGGAATGAAGTGGTGACCTTTCGACTACTTCGGGATGTTGTGAAGGAATTTCTGGAAAAAGACCGTTAGGATATGGAAAATCTATATGAGGAGGAAAAGGAAAACTTGGGCTAGTTTCATCAGATTTACAAGATGTATATATAAGAGAGACGATAGTGGATCAATCAGGGTATAAGGATTACTCTTCAGAGTTACTTGAAATTGAAACCTTCACTTCGGGAAGGAAGAGAAATGACAGTGTGTCAACAACCGCGTGTATCGAAAAGGGTTTTTTGTTCTCACTAGTAAAAGCATATGTTGGGTCGATCTCGAATTTTATCTCGAGAATGATTACCTATGGATTTTCGAGTTTAGACTCAGGTTTACTAATCAATGCCTCTGCAGAATGAATTTGTTTAAAAATTTCATTAGGGAGGAATTCTTCAGTCTAGACCTTAGCATTAACTTGCATAAATTTGGGTTGATATACTTTACCTGTTGATGCAATAGTCGATTTGAGGTTTCCCTTTGGTTTCAACAACTTTTTGGGATCTAAAACTGGTGTGGTTTTCTTATCGTCTGGATTTTTTTTGGTATTCTTTCGATTGAATGCCAGTTTTATCTACGGTGGATTTGCCAAGTGAAAAATAAAAATAAGCCTCACTTATGTATTCAATCTTTGTTCACCATCAAAGATAAGAAATTTACCTTGTCATTTTCCCAGGGAAAATAACTTTGTTTCTTCGTCCCCGACAACGACACCAAAAATATGTTGGTCTTGAGATTAAACTTAAGGCTCAAAGAGTAATGTCGGGCATTAGGATTGTTTAATGAGAATGTTTTAAACGAGTGTTTTTTCTACCTTTAGTTATACAAGAAAATGATCCTTAAATGAAATTAATAATATGACAGTACAGAGGTTGTATTTTGTTGTCTGAGTCACAATTGTAATATCAAATGGTGGGAAGGAAACTTACAAAACTGTTAAACAAATCTAGGCATCAATTGCAAATGAGTCTCACCTTGTTTGCAGTAGAAAAAAAATAGAGAGTGCACCCTTGAACATGATATGAAATGCAGTAATTGAAACAACTTACATATATTTCTTTACTTATAGTAAATACAGAGGAAAAATTGCTTACTTAATGAATTGTTGATATAATGTGATTACATTAGTTGTGATACTAAATTGAAATCAATCACTTATCAAGGAATTACATAAGGAAATTCAGAGATATGAAAATACAGAAGAAACACACAACTCAAATTGAACGAAAATTAGAATCATTGTCTGCACTTGTATTAATACTAAAAAAGGAGAGTTTTATCTATTACATCCAGCAAGAAGCATCCCTGAATAGATCTTGAATCTATGTATTTATGAAAAAACTATCACAACTCAAAACGGTTGGACTTCTTACAATAAAAATAACATATATTTGAATAAGACAACAGTATGTAAAATCTGATGAGCTCCACTAGTGTTCTCCTTTGTCTCTTCATTTGCTTGGAAAAAATGCCTCTTTTCTGTAGTCCTTTAGGCTGGACACAATTGTCGTCTGGCCTCCTTAATAATTTGGCATACTGTCCTGGTCGTTTTTATTTTTTTCCATCTATCCCTCCAGATATGTTCAACAATGCAATGTAACACATTTGCGATTAGGGAGGAATGATAATCGAATGAGTAGCACTGCATGGCTCGTCTAGGAATCTATAACAGGCGTAAGAAAAAGTAACCGTTTGTGGAAAGAATGACAATGGAACAGGTGTATAATGATGAATTAGGGATAAATGAATATTATAATGTGAACGAATGAGATAAGTGGCTGTAGGAAGGTGAAATGTAGGGAGGGTAAAAAGAAAGGGCATTGTGCATGTTTCCTTATTTTCTTCTAGTTATCCTTGCTTTCCCATGTTCAATACATTTGTTGCATTTATTCAATAATTCCACCTCGAACTTTGAGGGCTCAATTGTTTCATTTACCTCAAAAGTGAATAATCTCCTCTCTACATGAGGCATCTTTTCTTGGATCCTTTTTATTTCCTGAGTTGTGGTTTGGAGTTGTGAGCTTGGACTTACTAGCCATTTATTGATCTTAAGAAGATCAATTTAGCTCACTTCCTGAATGGCTATTAGAGTTTCTTCCTTTCTTTTTCTGGAATTCTGTTGGTTCATTTCAATATCAATTTGCCCCAAGGCTTCCGAGATATTACTTCCTTCAAAATCAATTAGCTTCTTATCTAATGAAGACAATTCTTCTAGGCAAGCATCCTTTATCTCCCTGGATAATCTTTTGCTTTCTATCAAATTTGTTTCCCAGACCTTCGGGGCCATATCACCTCGTAATTGTTCGGAAGGAGAGAGCAGAGGAAAATCATAGACATTATATTTATGCACCAATATGATAGATTCTTGAAACCTACCCTGGGATGAGCGAGATTTCTTTCCTTGACATAGATTTCCTTCAAAGAAAGGTCTACTGCCTAGTAGCACTTTTGGATAACATATACCTTCAGAAAAAGATCCCGCTAGGCAATTTTCAGCTTCTCATTTATTTCTCATGATTGAGTTTGGAAGGCCAAGATATCTATCGAGGTACCTTCGTTTAGTCCAAACTAGATTGCAATTTCTTTATCAATTCATTGCGTTGAGTGACCAATCCTCGGTTGGTTAGAAAACTATGATGGAGCTCCTCAAGGTTGACCTGAAGCTGTTGGATTTGTTGTTGATCATGAGCTTTGATTTGCTTGAAGTATTGACTCATATTGTTCCTCATAGTCAGTTCCATGGCCTGTATTTGACTTTTCAAGTTCTCTACCAATAGGCACTTCTATCATAGTTGTTCGACCAAATTGTCCACAGACCATTGATTGGTCATGGCAAAGGCACATAACGAACCTACGACTTCTTTTGTGAATTATGGATCATCTCGATTATTTCCATCATACACCATTCTCTACCCTTTAGTCATCACTCCATCCTTATGGTGTGATTCCATTTTCACAATGGCCTTTTGTTTTCTACTAAAAAGGAAATCTGAAGGAGGCATTTCTTCAGGTGAGATGGGGGTAAGATCGTCTACAAAAAAATTTTGGAATTAGGATTTCTGACGCTGTATTGCAGAGGTTTCAATGATGTAATGGGAGTACCAATCTCTGTATACTGTTGCTGCTCTATTGTATTTGAGGTGCCAACAAGGGTAGTTGGTGACGAGGGAGGCAAATTTTGTCCTTGCTTCAGGAAAGTCTCGAGTGGAGCTTTTGCCTGGGGGCCTAGATGACCTGACAATGATGCTTCTAATTTCTGTGTCAATACCTCTGAGCACTTCAGGGTTTCCTCAACTTTATGCTTACTAGAGTGACTGGATTCATAACCTATTGACCTGGCTTCCTGAGAAGGGGGGGTGGCTATTTTCTCTCCTTGTAGTACCTTTGGTAGGCTATTCCTCCTGTGCTTTTGAAAACTGATAAAACCAACTTGTTGATCTGGGGGCAGGGTTTGGAATCTATCCTATACCTCCTCATAATACCTAACTCCCCTGAATATTTCGTTATGCGGGGAGTTTTCGTGCACATATATTTTCATGTTGAATTGGGCTAGGTGGTTTTCCACAATCTTGCGTGGTTCATGTCTTTTGAATTCGATGTCAACCAATTTGACATCTTCCAGAGCTGCAGCCTCTACTTTGGAGTGACCAAAATATAGTAATGAAAACATGCCAACCTGAATAGGGAAAGCCAACCATACCTTTTTTTGCGCTGCCTTCATCTCTTTGATGTTGCATCTTGTTACTGTCTGGTAGGCCACTTCTATGCATAGCAGCCGATCAGGTAAAAATCGTGGGAGAGGATGGGGAGGAACAGAGCACACAAAAACTCTGATATAAGAGAATTTCTCCTCAATAAACCTATTTGCTAGCTTACCTAGATTCCCTATAATCTTGTCTGAAAATTGAGGAGGTGGGTGACCATACATGGCTATATGAAAAGGAACCACTACATTATGACAGATTTCGTAAAAGAAATCCTTGGATTTTTCTTCCCATAGCTTGGAATGGTAGAAATGAATGGGCTTTGCATTGGTTGGGGTCCAACTCCAATTCATTAATGGAAATGGTGTCATGAAACAGATGGTGTCCATGATATATGCCGACATGTAAAAGGGTTCAAGTTGTCCCTTTGACTTTGTTGTCTTATATTTGGCAATCCCTTTGGCTAAGTTATTAGACAACATTTTGTCCTAATTGAAAGTGTAACCCTCTACTACCTCGTGCATGATGGATACTCATTCCACCAAGAAGTGCGTAGGGATTTTCTTCTCAAACAATCGACACATAATCATGGCTACATACACCATATGAGCGCCCAAATACGTTGTGGCATATATACCATGAGCATCATTTCTAAATCTCTCCAGGTGCCCCCACCAAGACTTGATTATATCGAGACATTTCATGCGGTACTGGACGCACTCTTTTTTCTCGAACTCTAGAATGAATGCAACATTGAATGTATATCTAGGATTAGGGGATAGTTTATACATTACTTGCATATTTTATGGTTGGAAAGAGACGACATCAAACTTTTGATGGTTGACAATGCTCCTGGTCTAAATGTCAACGTGCTCCAAGGCCCAGCTTATCATGTCATTGCAAGGCATGAGCCTTGGCCGTGCCGCTATTTTGTGTAGCTCCAACTGCGCTATATGTCTGATTTTAGTTGTATAAGTGTCACCCTCTTCTTCGGTAGAGTCCTCAGGACAGTTGATGCTTTCATGTTCTAGAATCTCGAACACCCGCATCCAAGATTTAATAGTGCCTGTGGCTCATGACATGGTGTCTGACAGAGCATTCGCATTGGGTTTGAATCCTCACCTGCCGCATCAGGATTTTTCGCGGCGCCATAACTTCTAAGGAGGCAAAGTGAAATCACCCGTTGCAGAGAAAATTTGTGAGTCTTTCAAACAGATAGATATTGCTAATTACATAAGGTGAAAATGAATTCAAAATCAGAGTGTTTTTATTCAAAACAGACTCATCACTTTTCGTATAACTTCACTAATGAAAATTTATTAACGTTTGATGGGAAAGTCTACCCGACGATCCACAATCCGCATTTGAATCATTATCCTTAACTAGTCATAAATTCCATCAACAATTTGATGGTTCACGTTCAAGAGTTTTCGATGTGACAGAGTGAGAACCTCTCGAGTCCCGAATCTGCGAAAAGATTAATCTTTGAATAATTACTTGTAAAACTTTAATTAATCATGTTTAATATGGTGCATTAACCTCAAGTGTTTCAGGAGTTCAGAATTCAGGGACTTTTAATGTTTCTCAAGAGGAACTTCCCGAAGAATGAAATGCGAAGAAATTAATTATCTGGTAATTTATTTTAAGTCCTAATCAGTCGCATTTAACTTGAAGTATTTCAATAATTTGGGCTTCGAAAATTTTAGAATATCATTCAGGGAAAACATTCAAAACCCAAAATACAAAGTCATGAATTATCTTCTGATCACGATTAACTTAGTTATTGAATGTTTAATACTTCGGCATTTTGACATTTTGGTGATTCATAAATTCATTTTTTGTTAAAGTCCCAAAGGACCATCTCTCATAGTGATGTGTCAAGGAAAGGGAGGTGCCTCGTGTCAATTCAGGAAAGACCCGAAAGGTACACGTGTCCTACGACTTGTTCCTTTAAAAAATATTTAGGAAAAGTTGTGGGCAGACACCTTCGGGTTTCAGAGCTTCGGGGTTTTTATTCTTAAGACTTATTGCAACATTCGAAGCGGGAAGCTCCGAAACGACTGTTAGAGGTTTACCTCTTTAAAATTCAGGCATCTTCAAAACTCTGGAGGTATTAGGATCGTTTGATCAAAAGGAAAAACTCATCAACAACGGATATCATGTGTGCCTTATTGTTTACCAACCATCAAAGGAATTTGACTTAAAATTAAAGTGTCATTTACCAATTTTCCATTTTCTTTGGGTAGAATTATATTTTCATGATGTGAAAAGTATAGGAATCAAAACTTCATAATTGTGTGTGTTCCAACACCCATGAAGGCTTCTTCTAGAGTAATGTTCTTCAATATCTGATGAGGAATCCTGTTTTGAACATACAATGTTTTCATGCATGCTTCTGCCCATAGAATCATAGGTAGACTCTAATAATGTATCATCACTTTTGTTGCCTCGATGATAGTTCTGCTTTTCCTCTATGCAACCCAATTTTGATGAGGGTTGTAAGGGACTGTGAACTCCCTCTTGATCCCTACTTCAATACATAAATTGTTGAAATATTTGGAGGTGCATTATCCTCCATTATCTAATCTTAGTACCTTGATCTTTATTCCAGTCAGGTTTTCAACCTGAGCTTTGAATTCTTGAAATTTTGCAAGGACTCCATCCTTGTTCTTCAGGAAGTAAATCCAAGCTTTTTGAGAGTGATCATCTATGAAGAGTACATAGTACAAGTACCCATTCAGAGATGCAACAATCATTGGCCCACACACATATGAATGAATCAAGTCTAAGATTTCCTTGGATCTATTGTCACTGCTCAAGAAGGATCCTTTAACATTCTTTCCAAGAACACAACCTTTGCAAACACCTTTATGTTGAATCTATATCTCTGGAAGACCTATTACTATCTTCCCTAGAGATGGAAGAACTCTATAATGAATGTGAGAAAGTATTCTATGCCATAGCTCACTCAAGATGATAGTGTCATGTAGTAGGGCATGGACTGGTCTAAAGGTTAATCTGTACAACTTGTTTTCTCAAACACCAATTACCTTGGTAGAATTTATATGTGAGTCTTTGTGCCATGCAACTCTTCCTTTTGAAAAGGTAACCTTGTATCCTTTGTCTTCCAAGGCAGAAATGGAGACAAGGTTCCTCTTCATTCCAGGTACATATAGTACTTCTCTTAGTTGAAGCTACATATCTAAATCTAGCTAGAAGGTGGAAGTTCCAACCCCTTTCACATTATATCTGGCATCATCTCCAAGGACAACATGTAGATGTGTCTCTTTCTCAACAAAACTTGTTAGGTGATCTCTAAAACCGGTCATGTTCCTGGAGGCACCACTGTCAATTAACCAAGTATTATCATTGGTAGGGACCATACCTAAGAGTGTTGAGATGTTGATGTCTTCTTCTCCTTGAATTCTTGGCTTCTAGGAACTGATTTTGCTTGATCTATCAAGCTTGTCTTCCATCATGATTATGTTCATCATAATTTTTAGATTCTTTGCAAACCCTTGACAACTGGGCTAGAAAACCTAACGACTAGGCTAGGCTAGCACTTTTAGGTTTTGTTGGACTTATGATTTCCAAAAATAATCCTTTTAAATATAAGAGAGCACCAGTGAGCTGAAGAGCTCCTTCAATGAGTTGCAGAAACCCTAATTCTAGAATTTCTGCAGAAATTAGCGAAACCCTAGGGCCAAAAAGTCAAAATGCTCGGAAATGCAATATGAATCTTGTCGAAGGTGCGCTGGAGGAGTTCGTACACTCATATACACTTTTTATCCCCAACATCCAAGTGGCAAGTGCCAAAACTCCTCAAAAAGGTATGTTGTACAAATTTTCTGGAAACCCTAGGAGGGTCATACGGTTTTGCAGAAGAGAGAGGATGACTAAAATTTTATTATGCAATGGGTTCTTCAAGACCTATGCTCTGATACCATGTTTATTTCTCAATAAGATAGGCTTAATAATGAATTTCATTCTATTTTTATCATTTTACTTAAACCATAAACAAATTGTTGCAGACACCAAGATCACAAGAAGAAACACCATGCACAAGTACACAAGAAGTATCATGGGAAACCCTTCTCAACAAGGGTAGAAAACCCAACCAATCCTTTGCTATATTCTTCAAGAGAAATACCTCCACCACCATAAATAACTAACACACAAAAGGGTGCTCACAAACCCTAGAATACTAGCGCCCAAGAGAGGTGCACACTTTTCCCAAGAACAAGTGTTTGCTGAAATTTCCAAACTCACACTTATGATATGATTCCTAAATGGGGAATTTACCTTTATTTATATTAGAATGAACCTGTCAATAGTAGTGCCTATTGGCACAACATGTCCGACCTCGATAACTTATTATATAATTAATAATTACCATATTAATGATCTTTTACATTAATTGTCTTTCACTTTATGGTGGGGTCAGCCTGTACCTTTTACATCACAAAGGGTTAGAGGTAAGTCTGACTCTTATAAAATATAGCAAGGGATCTCATACACCCACTAGTGCTCAACCACTAGGGGAACATCCATATGTGCTCAGCCATAGGGATGTCCACATATCTATCTCACCGCGTCTCACAGGAGAACCACACTCACTAGTGCTCAGCCATTAGGATCACGTTCACCTGTGCTTAGCCACAGGCACATCCAACTCAACAAGTGTCTCTCTCACTATGTTACACAGGAGAATCATCTGGAGTATCACATCATCTCAACTCTCTGCACAGAGGAGGCCAATACATCATTTCATCTTTGTCTCAGAACGATACACCCAACTCATGGGCTTCCCCACATAGGGGCACACAACATTCCATCTCCGTCTCAGAGAGGAACCACACACCCAACTCATGGGATTCACCATCTCACATAGGGGCACAATGTTCCATCTCCGTCTCAGAGAGGAACCACACACCCATCTCATGGGCACACCCAACTCATGGGCTCTCTCTTAGGTTGAATCACTTATTCTGTGTCCTGGAGGATGTCTTATGCATATTTAATCATCAACAACAAGTTGGAACTTTATTTATCCATATTTATGTATATCTATCATAATACTTCCCTAAAAAAATAATAAGATCCAACTAAATAGTACTTGTTAGAGAAAGGATGACAAATACATGTCATATACAAAAATAGTAACATTTGGTTCTCAATGTTTAACTGTGTGCTTCTGACTTTAGAATAATAAGAAACGATCTGCATTGACCACATATCCTTCTATAGATTCATCATAATATAGCCATCTGATAGAACAACTCAAAGCATGTTTGGAGAGTGTATCTGCTTCAGTGTTGAATTTTTTGTGCACATGCATAAATTTGACCCCATTGAAAGTAACTTTTAAACTCGTGATCTTTGATTTCCATGAATTTAGATATTATAGATTCAACTTTGCTTTTCCTGCAATCCAATCAATAGCTACTTTCGAATCTCCAACAACCATCAACTTGTTTATGCATAATCTAGATGCAAAGTATAAGAGACCCCATAAGCCCATAACCC